>MU931794.1:0-21396 GCA_036418165.1 Cooperia oncophora | reverse complement strand
CAGCCAAGCGTGCGCAGCGTATAGTCCATCGCTTTCGTCCCCAGCGAGGGTTATGGTTGGTTCAGAACGCAGGTTTCTCTGATTAGTTCCTTTTTCACCTGTTGATATCCTTCTCGGTTGACAGAATAAGGTGACTACGGTTCTGCTCAATATTGACGAGTATTTCCTCTGGAGAGTTTCGAGTATTCAAGTCAATTTATCATTGACGAGTATTTCCTCTGGAGAGTTTCGAGTATTCAAGTCAATTTATATATTCAGTATTAAGTTTTCAAGTGAATACTACTCCTTATTTTTTTCTCACTGTTGTTTGTTTTTTCTGTTTTGACGCTGCTAATATTTTGCTCATCTGCCTTTACTTTAGCGACAATTGAGCGAAGTGAATAAATAAATATTAGGTTGTCGAGAAAGTTCTCAGCGTTTTGAGTGTTTCACTTTAAACGACCATAACTTTCTTAATACTCATCGGATTTAATCGAAATAAGCACCGTTCGAATCAGCACACTTTTGCCAATGTGATACCATTCGATAAATCCCATCAAGAAAAAACTGGGTGGTAGAGAATCCACGAAGTCCATGTAGGCCTTTTTTGCCTGGTCCTGATTGATGATTTTCCAGCAAGGAAGTTCTGAAAATGTTTGAAAAGGTGATAGTTGTTTGTCTGGAGAATATGGCGGAGCGAGGTAGAACTTCAACCCCCAATTCGTTCAAAAAGAATCGTGCGTCATGCAAAAGAATGCAAAAGAATCGGACCCTTTCTGTTGACAAGTGCTGGCTGCAGCTGACGCAATTTTCGGTACATTTCGTCGATTTCTTCACAGTAGGACTCTGCTGTGATGGTTTGGCCTGGTGACAAAAAGTTATAGTGGATCACACCAGCCGATGACCACCACACTGTGACCATAATCTTTTTTCGTGAGGATTCGGCTTTGAAAATTACCTCGGTGGTTCGTCGGCATCCAACCACTGTCCGGAACGTCTCCTGTTATCATACATGATCCATTTTTCATCACAGGTGACAATTCGGTTCAAAAACGGGTCGTTTCTGTTGCGCAAAAGCAGTGAAGAAGAAACCTCGAGACGTGCCAATTTCTGCCGGTCACTCAAATTGTGGGGCACCCACTTGTCGAGTTTTTTCACCTTCCCAATGCGTTTCAGACCATCTGCAACAGTGGATTTGCCAACGCCTAGCTTTTCTGCAATCTCTCGAACTGGGATGGGTCAGCCTCCACAAACGCCTTCAAATCCTCGTCAGGTATTGCTTTAGGTCGACCGCTACGAGGTTCATCTTCAAGGCTGAAATCCAGAACGAAATTTGTCGAACCATTGTCGCACGGTGCTTTCTCCAACACTATTGGGCCCCCACACCTGGTTAATTTGTCGAGCTGCGGATTGACCCAATTTGTAGTTGAAGAAAAATATCGTCCGAAGTTGCTCTTTTGACATGCTTCAAAAAGTCTTGGGAAAAAGGGGTTTATCAAGCAATGGTGAAACGGCAATTATACCATCAGATAGCGCAAAAAAATTCTCTTCAGGATGTGCTACTGACAAGGGAGGTCTTTCAGGTCGTGGCGCGCTTTTTGGAAATGGTTTGTTGCTTGTTGTAGGGGTCCATACAAGGATCACAAAAATGGGTTTCATTTTTGCTATGCGTTTCTGGGTAGGTCAAAAACTGAGTGAAAAAGAATTTGACAAGATTAGGCGGTTTTGAGCACCTTAATGAGCTCCATTCTTATTGTAACTTCGAATATGCATAGTTTATGGGTGCTCCTTTATTAGGCTTCGAAAATAGCTTTCATTAAAGGCAAAATGTTGTAGTCATGTGGTGGCACACTGTGCACTCACCGCCGCAACAGCGATGTTTTCATCATCGGTCCCTTCATAGCCACTGCTGGCAGCTCGGATGGCGCAGCGGATAGGAAGATGGACTCTGGATCGGACGACAATACGGCACTTGGTAGATCGAATCCTTCTCGTTGTGCCAGTTTTGCATTTTCCAGTTTCGCATACCTGTGTGTCGGGCAGTGGAAATAAGCCATGTGCACGCCAGTTTAAGGCATATTCTTCATTCGACACGCTGCAAACCAGCTCGGTTGTGTGTGAAAGCCTGTTTCCGGGAACGAGAATCTATATCTACCATTTCCCTTCATTGATGGACAAATCTAACAACAGTGGTAAAGTTCAACAAAACATGTAAAGCATATGCATCTACTGCACCAACTACACCTAACAAACGCCAGAGAAGAACAATTACTGTCTTCTTGACAAGGGACGACAACATCTCCTTCGTTGAATCCGAAGTCGGTCGGAGTTGAAAACGGTCCAGGATGCTCTTCGACATACCCAGCGGCCACCCATGCGTACGCAATACATGAGCGAAATCGGGGTGCGCAAAATTGCCGGTACGTCTGGCTGATGACCTACACGGAAAGATTGTTGGCAACTTGTTAACATAGCCCAAGAAAGGATCTCACCTTCAAAATATTGTCCCTGCTATACGCGAAATCCGTCTGATGGTGTATCACGTGGATCGTGAATTCGTCGGATGTATCGCTTGAACAAGCGGAAAAAGTAGACGTCGAGAGGCTGACAGAGGGAAGTCGCCCCTGCAGGAATGGTCATCAAACGGAGCTCTTTGCCTGGAGGTACTTCCGAAAGTACGTTAGCGTGGTCGGTGAACCCAGCCCAACTATCCACAAGGAGAACAGTCAGTGGAGGTGAATTTGACCCTACCACACACTCCTTGACGAAAGTGGGGACCTGGGCCTTTGTCATAATGTGCGTCTTCCCAGCCATCACCAGCAGGTTGGGTGCCTGCCAATGTCCGCGCTGTGGAAAGACACCTCCCCTTTCGGGAAGAATGACAAGAAGCTTGTCCCCAAGCCGCCCATCGGCATACATGACAGGCATCGCGGTGAATGAGTGTGTTAGAGATGACACAGACTGAACCGCTCTCACCACCTGTTTAGATCCGACCGGAGCTAATGTTCTGAAAGTTGCCACTTGCGGTAAAGATGTTGACTTGAAAAGTGTTTTTTGTAAACCATACCTCTTTGAGGCTATCTCCTTGTTTATACCAGTCTGATCTGCGTTTGCAAATGCAGACAAGGGGTACTTCCTCATTTCCTCCCTGACTCTCTTGACGAAAACATCGGCGTCCGCTTCTACATCATCTTTAGAACGTAAGGTACCTGTGGTGACAAATCGCGTCACCTTTCTCGAACGTAAGCCACACTCGCGCACGAATTTGGCTACCCATGACTTTGACGCTTTGAAGTCATCAACAAGATGATGCTCCGAGTTTAACCGAACTGCTGTATGCCGAATGATAGCATAGGACAAAGGGAGCCCTAAAATGGCTATGCCAGCTGGTACGGAGCATGATTTCATGAAGTCTCAGGAAAACTCAAACATTTCAAGCCATACCTTGTTCAGTAGCTTCCAGCACGCTCTCACGAACAAGGGCAGACAGCCGTTTGAAGCTGTTTATTCTCGATTCTTCAAGTGACGCTGAATACGACAAATGGGAGTTTGTAACGGTATGCCATCCAAAGAAGTTTCAAGAATACCCTTCTTTTCGATTTCTCGAAGTATATTCATATGATGTTCCCGTTTTATCCATCGAAAGCGGTTCATCATGGCTGACAAAGGTCGGCTCCCTTTGTCCGTCTCACGGTAGAATTCAATGGCACGCTTGATCTGCGATATACGGAGGGTAATACTATAAGCCTATGGCACAGCTAACAACTAACCATATCCTCTGGAATAGGTTTTCCGTCGAAGAGGACGCTTTTTTGATCAGGGAGGACATCACTGCAACGGCTGCTATCGTCATCGTCATGAGGGGTCCAGTCGACCGCTGATTCTTCGTCGAAATGCACCTATGAACTGCCGTAATGGAAACGCTCAAAAATTCGTGATGCCTGCTATGTGACGTATATGTCCATATATTCGTTTGAACCTAACCTGGAGAGATTCCTCTTCCTCCTCACACTCGATGTTGCCATTATGCTGCGCTCTGTAGGATGCCTTTGAAGGCGTCGGCGATCGCGATTTCCCTCCGCGTCGGAGAGGAAAAATCCGGAGTAAAGGAGGACAGAAGACGTCCGATCACTCTAGCAGGCGAGAAAGCCATATTCGGATGGAGCAATATCAGGATGGAGTATGTTTCCATCATCGCTCATATTGATGTGATCAACACTTCCAGTAGATCAAATAGATCTCCATAACCTTGGGTGGACGACACTGGATTCAACGAAGGAGATGTTGGCACCCCTTGTCAAGAAGGCATCAATTGTTCTTCTCTGGCTTTTGTTAGGTGTAGTTGGTGCAGTAGATGCATATGCTTTAGATGTTTTGTTGAACTTTACCACTGTTGTTAGATTTGTCCATCAATGAAGGGAAATGGTAGATATAGATTCTCGTTCCCGGAAACAGGCTTTCACACACAACCGAGCTGGTTTGCAGCGTGTCGAATGAAGAATATGCCTTAAACTGGCGTGCACATGGCTTATTTCCACTGCCCGACACACAGGTATGCGAAACTGGAAAATGCAAAACTGGCACAACGAGAAGGATTCGATCTACCAAGTGCCGTATTGTCGTCCGATCCAGAGTCCATCTTCCTATCCGCTGCGCCATCCGAGCTGCCAGCAGTGGCTATGAAGGGACCGATGATGAAAACATCGCTGTTGCGGCGGTGAGTGCACAGTGTGCCACCACATGACTACAACATTTTGCCTTTAATGAAAGCTATTTTCGAAGCCTAATAAAGGAGCACCCATAAACTATGCATATTCGAAGTTACAATAAGAATGGAGCTCATTAAGGTGCTCAAAACCGCCTAATCTTGTCAATTCTTTTCACTCAGTTTTTGACCTACCCAGAAACGCATAGCAAAAATGAAACCCATTTTTGTGATCCTTGTATGGACCCCTACAACAAGCAACAAACCATTTCCAAAAAGCGCGCCACGACCTGAAAGACCTCCCTTGTGAGACGCAAGGAGAATGAGTTTTTAATCAGCAATGAATGTACAAAAAATAGTAACACAAAACGCTGAGAACTTTCCGGGCAACCTAATAAATACATTGAATAAACATCTTTGTACAGTCGTATTTTTACTCATTTAGGAATGCTGCGATCCGAATTACCGCTTCGAAGCAGGCGAGCGATTGCTTCATGATGGAGATAACTTTTCATTTCATGATACAAAGTAAAATCCTACTATATATAAACGGCAACGTCTGTTTGTCTGTTTGTCTGTGTCTGTCTGTCTGTCCGGAAATTCGGAATCACCTGAAGAACCAGTTGGAGGGGGCGGGTCAAGGGTGGGTTGGGTAGGGCATGGGTCAAGATGTACGGAACACACATGAACTGAGCTAAGCCCCGCCCACTGTGGGCGGGGCATGCGCACAGTTGTGAGCTACATAGTTCAAAAATTCGTAGTTCGGTTCTAGAAGATCCCGGAGAGCGGAAATTGTGGGAAACGATAAGCAGTCAGTTGGCGGATGAAATGAGGGAGTCACACCCGTGATGGGCGAGGCGTGCTATAGGTGGGCGGTGCTCGCTACAAAACTTTCAAAAATTCGTAATTCGGTTCCAGAAGATCCCGGAGAGCGGAAATTGTGGGAAACGATAAGCAGTCAGTTGGCGGATGAAATGAGGGAGTCACACCCGTGATGGGCGAGGCGTGCTATAGGTGGGCGGTGCTCGCTACAGAACTTTCAAAAATTCGTAATTCGGTTCCAGAAGATCCCGGAGCGGAAATTGTGGGAAACGATAGGCAAACAGTTGGCGGACGGAATGAATGAAGCACACCCACGATGGGCAGGGCGTTCGCCGAAGTGAACGGTGCCGGGGACAAAAACCCTCAAAACATATCCGAAAAACTCCAGGAAATGGGGAGTAAGTGAAACTGAGCAATGGTTGGGCAGATGAAGTTAGTTAGGAATAACCGTAGGGAGTATACCAAATATACCAAATGGTTGGGGGGGGGGGGGGGTATATACAAGCAGTGAAACGGTAAAGTGCGGTAATTCTCAAAACAAATTTTTTTCGACCATTCGGCCGACTGGCCCTCCCTCTCATGGAAAACTTCTCACCGGGACCCACTTCACACCCGGAAGGAGGATCGGCCGGCGAAGCCGGCCGATCCGACTGGTGGTATATAACAGAAAGGGGACAAAAAATCTAATAAAATAATAGTGCAACCAATAGAGAAATTTGGCCTCGATATGTAATTTGCCCCCAACTGCAGGCAAACCAAACCAAGAAAGCACCAGTTTAGGATGATTTGGGGGTACATGTAGTACGTGCTTAAGGAATCTGGATGGCGCCTGGCTTATAAATTATGAGACATCAAGCTTCCCAAACGATTTAGCAGTGGAGTGAGACCAACTGTAAACTGGCTCGGTGACGGCGCGTGCCAGGCTGGATGGCATGAATCTAGCGTGATGCCAGACCCTCTCCACCACTTGTTGAGGCGCTTAAGCGACAATATTTGGTGGAAGATACAGTATTGTCGCTTGCGTGCTTCAGAATCTGGTGAAAAAAGGTTATGACGCGGGCCAATCCCATTCCCGAGACACGCCCCTCCATCCGCAGCGAACCAGACGTTCATTAAAACCGATTTTTATGATGAATAAACAAAAATCATGATTAGCACGCTCTACTGCTCACAAAGAAACCACTCCCTGTACATATCCTCACATCTCCCGAACTGCAGAATTGACAGGTATCTGAACTTGGTTGCCTGCCACTCAATCACGAAAATAGACACTGTTTGGGGAAAGGAACGCACGCAGCTGCACTATCGCGGGCTCGGGCAAATAGTTTTACCCTCTCTTTCTCCCATTACCTTGGTCAGTGTTGTCGTCAGGGACCGTCGGCTTCACGTGAGCAGTTTCCTTGATAGAGTGCGAAACGTTCTCCTCTCGTGGGGAGATTTCTGAAAACCGAAAATTTGTCAGACAAAGAAATTATGCTACGACGATGCTCGACATTAGATCCAAAGCTACAAATAATCATTGGCGAAAGGGAGTATATTGCAGCTGAAAGTGCAAAGAGGATTCAGCTATCTCTTAGGATCGACAAAACTTGTCTTCAGACTCCACCCGTGCCAGCCCTGGATGACCAGCCGCACTCCTAACCATAGCTACTTGTCTGCGTTCGCACCTTATGGGGCTAGAATATTATGGGACTGTGTGCTATACCACGAGTGCGAGGCGAAAAAGGGAGTGGTCGTACGAGTTCTCACTTGTTGGTGTCGGCTCTTTCGTCTCATCACCTCACTCTCTCCATTCGGACGGAGAGATTTAGTGCGCAACAATCGCACCATCAAGTAAAAATGAAAGTTGGGCGTGGCCGTAGCCAGTGGGTGGGGCCGTGGCCCCGTCAGGAGCGGGTCGCGCTTTCGTGCACATATTTTTGAAATGTGGAAGCAGTACATCCTCCATGCTAATAGGCGGTACTACCATGTTCAGAGAAGGCAGCTGAACATCAAATGCGGGGTATGTCTTCAAGCAATATCTAGCCGTGTTAAGGTTTTAAGAAAAACTTTAGGGCAAGGGGAAGTACAGTAGAGGGTATGCGACCGTTTATGACAGCTACTAAAGCTAGCACCTCACCTTGATTCTCATCCAGGTTGCGGATGATCTGATGCTCTTTATCAAGTTCTCGATTCACCTTTGCCACACTTGTCTTGTTCTGTTCATGTTCGTCGTCATAGTCGATATGAATGAGTTTTGCATGGACCAAGTCGTCTGAAGACACCTCCCTGACGTGATGCACTAAACGAATAGAACTTCAGAAAAAAAAGAATTGTGGATAAACGAATCGACTCAAAGCTTAACACATTCCCTTCCTAGGTTCAGAAGAACTTCCTTCACATTAGCATTTTCACGAATTTTTGTGGGCTAAATTTCACTGAGATGTACAGTCGCTATCAGTGCGCCATATGGAGGCGTTATCGGGCGAGTAGCTTTTAATAGAAGATAGGCTCGCGCCGCGCCAAAACGTTTGTGCTATAGTCGTTTTTACTGCACACGCTGGGTCGTACCAGAGATTTGTGTTTGACGCGGTGCCAAACTCGTTTTGCACCAAATGTTGTCGCTTGCGCCGGCTTCTGGTATGCCCTAGCGTCTCCAGCGAAAACGACTGCAAAGACGCCTCTACCCGACCTCCGATAGGCACGGGTAAATCCTGTGAACCGATTTAACTTATAAGCCTTATGTATGAACTGGAAACCCCCTAGGGTTATCCGAGGGTTTACTTGAAGAGTGAAGTAGTAGCCCTTTGAAAGTGCGGGGAACTTATGGTAATCCTTGCAGATTCAATTGTAAGCTTTAACTGAATCAAAAATAGACGACTTGGCGTCATTTCGGGTAGGTTACACCAAGTTTTGCGGGATCAGAATGGCATCATTAGTGGAAACAGTCGCCCCATGCAATCTCCATTCCGGCGTTCCTTCAGAATGCGTACATAGCTTGCGCAGCGTCCACCAGCGACCATCAACATTTCGAGGGAATAGAAAAGTCTGAGCATCGATCTAGCAAACGGTAACGCCTACCACCATCCACCAGCGTTCGCCAGGAGTCGGTATTGTACGGCTGCACATTCCACTTTAATAGCTGCTAATCCAGCCCCTTCTCCCAGTCACTTCCCCATACTCTCTACTCCTGGTCGCTGGCGGACGCTGGTAGACGCTAGATCGATATTCATACTTTCCTAGTCCCTCGAGACGCTGATAGCAGCTGGTGGACGTTGGAGGACGCTAACAGACGCTGTTGGACGCTGCCTCGCTGGTGGATAACTTTATTAGCCGCTGACGCTGACGGACCCTCGAAAAGCTGATGGTCGCTGTTGAACGGTGGTGGGGGCTGCCGCAATGTATAAACGGAACCTCATCGCTCTCTTCCGCAGGGATAATCAGTAATTGTCTTAGCGACAGGTCATCTAGAGGGCACAAGGTGCTGGTTCATTCGTAACCCTATCCTTTGCAGCTTATGTTTTAATAAAAAAATCGCAAGAAAAAGTAAAGCTATGCTTCCCATTTAATGATAATGTTGCGTAACAACAAAATTCTTCAGACAGTTTTTTTTTAAAATCGTACCTTCACATGAGACGTGCTCGTTTACCAAGTGCGTTACGGTCACTTCCTTCTCGACATTCGCGTTCACATCACTGGTCACCTTTGCACCTGCAAACTGCTCCATTCCTACAGATTCATGTTTTGGGCCCAGTTCGGGACAGGAATTCCAGAACACTTCAGGAAAGTTATTCAGATCTTATGAGTTAACCATTTTTATTGTGATTATATTTATTATTGTTATTTGTGTCCAATTCTTTTGTGCCAGCAAGGTTGTCAGGTGGAACTGTTAAAAGCCACGGACCGCGATAAGGAGCGTTGGTGCTGGAAATGAAATGTGGAAGTAAAGTGGCCAAGTGACTCGTCCGTGAGGAGAAAATGCCAAAGGGAACGTCGGAAACACCTTCTATATGACCCCTTCAGCCTCAAACAGTTGCACGTGCGAAATGCCAAAAAAACCGCCTGCTGGGGCGACTCCAGTTTGCTGACTCCATATAATGAACACTGTGATCCCACAAGGGAGAATGGAGCTTCTTTTTCATTTTCTTGTCCGGTAGCACCGCTTCTGGCTGGAAAAGGTGCTTTGAAGGCGGAGTACTGGAAAAAGGGGAGTACCTCTGGAGCAATGTTACCCCATAACCCCTACACCTTACAACTTTCGGCCGTAAAACTGGCACAAGGTTGTTCACTGTGAACCACACTACCCTCCCATAAAGTCTTCTGCATTTTCATAGGTCATCGCGGACCGTTCCTTTAACGACCTAAGGCTGCGTTTATACTTTGCGGCAGCGTAGCGTAGCGCTTCCAGCGTACGCCAGCGGCAGTGCCGGGGAGAGGATGCATATCGATCTAGCGTTCCCAGCGTCACCAGCGTAACGCTAGCGTACGCCAGCGTTTCTCCAGCGTTTCACCAGCGTTTTGCTGGCGTTTGCAGCGGCAGGGGAGTAGAGACTATGTGGCCGTCAGAGACGCAGAATCGATGTGTATTGTAGAGACTGAGGGCGAGTGAGAGACGCGCAATCGATGTGTTTTGTACCCTCCAGCTCTCCCATAGTCTCTACTCCCCTGCCGCTGCAAACGCTAGCAAAACGCTGGTGAAACGCTGAGAAACGCTGGCGTAACGCTAGCGTACGCTAGCGTTACGCTGGTGACGCTGGGAACGCTAGATCGATATGCATCCTCTCCACTGCCGCTGGCGTACGCTGGAAGCGCTACGCTACGCTGCCGCAAAGTATAAACGCAGCCTAACATTTCGAAGATCGTCGTATTCAGAGGCCAAGTCCACCGCTGCAAGAGCAGGAAGAAGCCGCCCAGTCAGTTGTTAGCAGTAGAAATCTTCAGCCACGTTTAAGAACGCCGGAGGGACGAGGCGTTTGACGTTTCAGAAAGCGAATTAGAAATCTTATCCACTTTTAGGACACTACTAACAACTAACTGGGCGGCTTCTTCCCGCTGGACCGAGGACGACGATGTGGTCGAAACGTTGGGCCGTTAATAAACAGTTCCACCTAGCAACCCCGCAGGCACAAACGAATTGAACACAAGTAACAACGATGCCGAGGTTCTACGAGGAGAGAAATTGGAGACTAGATTTATTGCATAGAACAAATCTCGATATATGAAGGCAATGAGCAGTGGAAAAAGTAACGACCTGGTACGAGTGGCCCGATTTCCGCGTAGATGTTCTCGTCGTCATCATAAAACGTTTGGTGCTTAGAAAGATCAGTCTCAGTATAGTGAAGCACTTCAGTACAAGGACTGGAAAATAAATCATGACCAAAAAAGAAGATGTAAGCATAGAGAGGCACTGACAGAGGATCTTCCGCAACCTCGTCGTAGATTGGTGGGCTGACAGCGAGTGGACGTTTGACTGGCTCTGATAGAACGATAGCTCCATGGGCGTGATGAATCTGCAACAGATCTTAGTTGTTCTATAGTTGACAGAAGCGCTTTAGGACCCCATCACCAGAATTCGAAGAAGAAACGCGCTTACATCACTATCCGCTACTGTGTCGTAAATGGGTTCAGGATCATCGGCAACGGTGTCGTAGATAACCTCATGCTTCGAGTTCAACTGAAATGTCCTCCATGGCCCGAAAATCAAACGTGAGTTGAACGCTTCTTTTCATAAAATGCCCTATTTGCTTCACAACACCAATGAGTTTGACTTCACTATCCCCATCTACCACTATACCTACTCCTAATGACAGAAGACCGACAAAGAAAGTACCTTGCCAGAGAAATGAGTTCGCAGTTAGACTAGGTGAACTTTTTCCAGCCAAAAGAGCGCGGGGAATGGACTGTAGGGCAGCGGTATCCATGTGCCGTCTCGATACTCCGCTGGCGGTGCCACACAGCCAGTCATACGCCTGACCATAAACGAACGTGCTACTTGTCTGCGCTCTATCATTTCTGATGTTCTCTACTGCGTGGAACGCGGCCCAAGAACAACTCGACCCAAAGAATTTGAAGACAGTTCTCGCGATCAAGTTGACGGGTAGTAGGGGCTCAAGCATGAACCAGTAGCCTATAAGTAACTCCCCACAAAGAAGCAAAAAAACATTGGGAACACTTCGAACAGTGACCCCCCCCCCATTAGCAATGGGTGCATAGGACGAGTTTATCGAACGTCGGCAAGCCCAGTTAGCAGGATTCGAGGTGCAACCAGTTCCTGGCAAGAGCACAGGAAATCGCCCTACGACGCTCCAGGCAACGCTATGTACACACGCAATTCCGCTTGTAAGCCGTTGTCTTGCAGAATGAAAGTAATAGTGGTTGCGATCTGGGGATCGCCACCGTCCGTCCGGCCCCTTTCCCGTGCACTTTAGAGCGGAGGAGGTAGCACGCTACTAAAGGACCCTTTCACCTCTCACATGGCAAGGACAGTCCTCGGAGGTGAGTGAGCAACTTTTGTGACGCCTGTCATATGGATAATGTATGATGACAGACAAGGAGCCATGCAGTTTTAAGTTGCAGTTTTAATGCCACAACATTAAAACTTCGCAGTAACGGTTCTGATTATAAAGCTAGATTTCCCTGTAAAAAGTCGTTCAAAAGCTAACTTCCGGCATATTCACCGAAAAACTGAAGGAGTGAACACTAAAGCCTTGTACGCCTGCTTTGGCCGTTCGTAGTGGTTGCTACTGGAGTGCCGGCGGCATGGCTTCCACTGGTGGGAAAGGAAACGAGTGGGTTTTGGTAGGGGATGTCTTCAAAAACGCTGCACTTATACAAATATTTTGTAAAAAATAATTGTCACTTACACAGGTTAGACTGGAATACTGATCTATCTGTTCCTGCATAGTCTTGTAAGTGTGATGAACGTCTCGCAGGAGAGCTTCGACCTCATCATTTGACGCTTCACTCGGCAACTCCCATAAATGTGGTGTAGGGACTGACGTAACATGCGCATGCAGATGAGCTTCTTCCAGTTCGTTCGCCCGTTGAAGGGTTTCAAACTGAAATGTTAGAAATAATAACTGCACCATTACTCTTCTTATCAGAATGGTTTCCCTGTAAACGAAAGGACGAAGGACATTTGCAAAAAAGCCGCACTGGGCCAGTAGACCCGGCAGTAAGTTTCCTGTATCTGATGGAAATAGCAGGTCTCAGATAATGTTTTGTTCTTCAACGGGACAAAAAAAGATTCATGTTGAAAGAGACGGGAAAGGGGCGGGGGCCATTCTGCGCTTTTGCTACTTCTCATCGACGTGTCGACCCATCTAGACAGCCTCTTCTCGAGTTGCAGGTTTACCACGATGGCTTGACGAGCTTGCTCCAGCTTCACAAGAGTTCACAGGTTTCGCCAGAGTGAGACTTGCAAAACGGCGCTACTGAAGCAAGCAAAATGCAAACTGCCCCCCCCCCCTTCCCCGTCGCATAACTGCGCCCATGGGAGATTTCGCTCCCCACGAATGTCAATATACAGCTGGTAAAGCTTTTCATCTCAATTTCATTATTTCAAGGAAAGAGAAGGAAGTCAGGTCTTTACGTTGAGCGCTAAAAGCAATGCATGGAACCTTCTAATCAAGGCACGTTCTATGTTAGGGAATCCCCAGCAGGCGATTCGGTCGCTGGGCGGAGAGGGGTTGTAGTTGGTCTGTGAAGATTTTTTTGGTAGCTGATTTTTCCCTATTTAATGGACGAATTTTTCCGTCGCTCTGAAATGAGAGGGGATGCGCTTTTCTCTCGTCCTACTTGGGAGAGGAGGGGGGGAATCGTATCTTCCGAAACTGTTCCCCAACAGCAGGATGTGCTTCTGTGCTTCTTTCTTTTTCTTCCAATGCTTTTCCATGCACGCGTGAAACTTGCAAATAATATAAGCTGACAAATGAAAAGCTAGAAAACAGTAGATGTGGTTCTGAGTTTCCTCCTCAAGTGGAGACGTAATTTGGTAGGAATTTCTAAATTTTTTTTCCGATGGGTAATTTCACAAAGAACCACTCCATGAACTGGAACCAGGAGGGTCAAATAGTGATAGAAAAACATGCATTCAAATTTCCTATTACAAAATCTCCATTGTGCTCAATAATCTTAAGGATTTTCACGCAACGAAAGAATAAGCAGGTAATCCCTGTGGGCTATACTATCATTTGACTAGCCCAAAATTGCATGGAGTTGGAAGGGCTTTAGTGGGATGAGATGAGCATGAGCTTTTTTTTGGCAGTTTTTGTGATGAGTGTCGCCACAATCTCCTTAGAGAGGGGACGAAATCCGAAGACTGAAGAATAGCTATAAGGTTGGCATAACAGATAGGATGTTAAAGGGAATGTGAAGGAGACGAGTCGAAAAGGAGGGGAAATGAAGAACAAAAAAAGTTGGGCAAAAGACAAATGAAGCCCGAGAATTTCCTTGGAAATACGCAATCGATCAAGCACCGCAGCAGCATTGAGCTCTTTGAGCTTGAAACCTCTTTTACAACGATGTCTGATAAGTCTTCTGGCTTTGCAGCTGGGAAAATGTCAACAGGAGTGCGCAGTGAAGAGAATTTAGACTGATGGGGTTCTGCTACAATTGGCCCTCCACGATGAAACTCATCAAAGAGGACATAATTATCGCAAGTATGAGTTAGGGGCGAAAGTTTCGCTCGGAAAGCATCCTCTTGAGGATATGCCGCGGTGTTGCAGCTAGATTCGTATAATATTTGGAAGGACATTCTCTTCTAATGAGATATGCAGGCGGATAACATGAATCAAAAATGGTTCAGGTGTTAAGTGGCTAATTAGTGGAGTAAAAAAAACCAAAAAATCTTTGGGAGATTCCCTAAATAATGCTCCTCTTTGTGTAGTTGACTGAAATGCCACAAAATTGCTCAGAAAAAGGGCGAGAAAGTATGCAGAGAAGTAAAAAAGGCCGCTGTTTGTGCGGCACAGACGCACATGGGCAACTGCTTCCATGAGGGAATGTGGACCGCCCCTGCGATAAGTTTCACCTTTTTGTGCCTTTGCCAAAGTTAGAAGTAGCGGAAATGATTAATTTACCGTTGTGAGCGAGGTTACCACCTAAACGTAACATCTCGATTCAGCCATTGGTGCGTAAGGCTGCGTTCATACTTTGCGGCAGCGTCCACCAACGATCACCAATGTCCACTGGCGGCCATCAGGATTTCGATTGTCCTGGGGACTAGCCAAGTATGGATATCTAATGTCTACTAGGGTCCAGGAGTAGAGAGTATGAGGAGGTATGAGGGTAGCAGACTGCTGGTAGAGTATTCGAAAAAAGGAGAGAGTAGACGGCTGGTTTAGGCGCCGTGAAAGTGCGGCGTGTGCAACCGCACCGTAATACTACACAGTGCCATAGACTAAATTACACAATTTTGTACTTTAGCGATTTTACGGTGCGTTTGCACACGCCACAATTCAACGAGGCCTAATCCACCTGTCTGCTCCCTCCTACTTTCCCATAATTTACTAGCAGTCTGCTACCCTTCTGCTTCTTTATGCTCTCTACTCCTGGTCGCTGGTGGACGCTGTTAGACGCTGGTAGAGCCAAATCGATATCCATACCTCCTAGTTTTTCGAGACCCTGATGGTTGCTGGCAGACGCTGGTAGACGCTGATGGTCGCTGATGGACGCTGCCGCAAAGCATAAACGCAGCCTGAGGGAACATGGACTGCTCTGACGACAAGTCTAACTCTTTGGTGCCTTTGCCAAGCATTTTGAAGTAGCGGAAATGAAAAAAAAACTTGCAGACGAGGTCACTATCCATGTGAAGTTACATGAATTGCTCAAAGATGGGAAATTTGTCTAGATTTCTCCCTGCAATAAGCAGCGTTCAGACTTCCCAATGACCGCTGGTCGAGCGCTACGCTACGCCGCTGAAGTTTGTGAATTACCTGACACAATGCAGGAAGCACAAAAATGGAGGTGAGTTTCAAAGGATTATTTTATTAGGCTTTGGTCCAGAAACTTGAGTGTCTATCTTCGTAGGTCCTAAAGGGAGTTAGAACCCTTGCTTATAGTCATAATAGGAACATTCTCCATAGAATAATCTCACCTCAATTGGAACTATTGTCGCGTCGGATTCGGAACGTGAGTCAATCGAATCCTGCTGGCGAAGTGTTTCAGTATCGGAAACATCACTGCTTTCTTTCCCATCGTCGATGAAGATCGTCTTGGTAATTGTCATTGTGTCTTTACCACCACCATACTGTCTGTCCGAGGTGGTACTGTCAGCCAAGGATTCCCTGCTTCGACGAACAGTCTGTGTGCCAAGATTTTCGCTAATGAAACGGTTGGTTTCCTAAAGAGTGAGGATCGAGAATTGGCAACAAGAAAAGGGCGTAATTCGGCGACAGGAGGGGGGTATTTCACACTTTCGCTGCTTCACTAGTTTCGGTTTACAAGTGTCACTCTGGTGAAACCTTTGAGCACTTGTGGAGGAAGCTCGTCAGTCATCATAGTAAAACCTCGGGAACAGGCTGTCCAGATGGGTCGACAAATAGATGGGAAGCAGCAAAAAAGCAAAACGCCCCCCGTCGCCGAACAGCGCCCAAGAAAAGTTTAGAATCAAAGGAATCTATGCTAAGCACTGGGTGTGGTTCAAGAAAACTTACGCTCTGGTATGGATCGTATCTAAAGTCTGGTTCTTCCGAATAGGAGCTGACTGGTGTACGAAGACCAGCGCTGTTGGCGAGTTCATGGTCTTCTGATAGCTGATCCACTACTGACTGTCTAGATGATGTCATACTTCTGATGCTTCCCTCTGACTGAAGCCTCGGAGCGATCATCTGGACGTCTGCATCACATACTAAGGAAGTCGATCCCTTAGGCGACGGATCCTCGAAGTCTCTGACCAAATGGTGATGGCATTCGAATGGAGCTGAGGCTTGGAATTTAGGTATCCCGGAGCTGTCCCATGAGTCAGTACGGGGCCGATGATACAGTTGGGGGTCGGAACCCACCGATTGGGTTAGAGTATTGTGAAGCCTGTCGTGTACGATATGCATGGAACTGGACACAGTTTGGGAGAGACCATTGAGATGCACAGCTTCTCTATTCCTAGAGTGATCCTCAGATTGAATAAATGTTCTTGTATCGCTAGACATATACTGGGCGTGGTTTGCTTCTTCACCATATGGATCATATCCTACATGTGCATCCTTTCCAGGAAGGACTGCTTCTTTACGCGGGTACAATTCCTCGTGGGAAACACTAGCTGCAACGGTTGCCGAGCTACTATGTTCCCTTTGACAATCAGATATATCGTAAGCTGAGCGGGTCAGGGACGACTTGGAGAAACGCCTAGAGTAATCTGTGGTGTAATCGTGCGGGAAAGGAGGTAATCGTCCATCGTCACCACCATCGAACAAGTCGGAATTCATCTTCCTTCCGAAGAATCGGTCAACGTCTGCGGCTGCATTCAATGATAAGTCGCGAATGCCTTCGAATCCATAGAGGTGTTCTCCCATGCGGACTATTGCTCCTTTTTGAGCTATGCCGCTGGACATCTGAAACGAGGCACTGTGGTATGTATCTCTCAGGTAATCTTTCATTGTAGCTGGTAAACATCGTAATCAGGGGGAGCACGGTTTCAGGAGGGATTGAAGCAGCTGACATGCGGCGTTCTCACCATTGGTGTTTTCTCCCCAAATCCATAACTGACCAATGGTAGAGCAGAGCAGCTGGCTCCCCGGCCGATTGCGATGTTATCAACTATACACTGTTTGAACTTGCCTGCATGCGAACATCCTTCACATGTTCCCATTTCCGTTTAGCTGGTGGGAGCTTTTGTGAAATGTGTTCGCATTCTTCTCTATCGTTCTCAATCAAGTCCACCATGCTGCTTTCGTCTACTGTTTCGGTGTACTCGATTTTCGTGCAGGTTCCACTGAAAAATGTTATCCTATTATCTCCCATTTTAAGTACAGCTATTTACGTTAATGTACTTACACTTCTCATCGCGGTGGAGGGAAGGGCGTGGCTGCGCGCTTCATTTTGACTTTGCGGTAACTGCGTTTTTAGGCTTCGTTCATACTTTGCGGCAGCATCCTTCAGCGACCAATAGCTCCAGCGTTCCGAGCGTCTGGCAGCAAGCGAAGGAAATCGTAGATATCGATTTAGCGTCTGCGAGGGCCTGCCAACGTCCACCAGCGACAAGCAGCGTTTCGGGGGCAAACGAAGTATAGGTATCGATCTAGCGTCTGTCAGCGTTTGCCAGCGTCTCCCAGCGACCAGCAGCGTCCGGAAGTGGAAAGTATGGGGCGACAGAGGGGTAGCAGACAGCTGGTAAAGTATGGTAGGAGTGTAGCAGACGGCTGGTAGGAGAGAATGGCGAATAGGAGAGTAGGAGAGAGCTGGTAGAGTGGGAGGAGGTAGGATGGTAGCATACAGGTGCTAGCCTCCTATCGCACCCTTCTCTCTGCCAGCAGTCTGCTGCTGGTGGCTGGTGGACGATGAGAGACTGGCAGACGATATCGATACATATACTTCCCTAGCCCTCGAAACGCTGGTGGACGCCGGTAAAGGATAGTGGACGCTGGCACACGCTGAATCGATATCCACTTTTTTCCTAGTCGCTGACGCTGCCGGACGCTCGGAACGTAGGTGGCCGCTATTGGTCGCTGGTGGACGCTGCCGCAAACTACATATAAACGCATCCTTACAGAAATCTTTTTGTTCTGGGACAGTTTATTTGTTTTATTTATTTATTGCATGCACCATAGGTACACGAGTTGCAATAGAGTCCTTGTCCAGCATAATATAGGATGACATTTGTCGCAGATGGAAAATCATACGAGTGGTGCATCGTACGCTTTGCGCAAATGAAGCACGTAGCCACGCCTACTCCATTTCTGGGATATGGAGTAGTATCTGCGCGAAGAGATACCAGGTTGCGCGTATAAGAAACCGCTAGGAAAACTGGAAGAAGAAATGCGGTTCTATTTACTTTGAAGGCCCAACTTACTCTGTATCGTCCATCACGGACACTTTTGGCTCACTGCGCTCGCGTTTTTCCGTCGATGGCGGTGACGACTTCTGAAAAGCCTTTCGACAAAAAAATCCTTGATTTTCAATACGGATTTCTCCATGAAAGCAAAAACAGACAACTAACCGAGCGGTGGTAGCGTTCCTCCACAAAAATTCTTGTGAGTGACTTGCTCCTCGGTACATAGGAAGGATGATACTAGAAAAATTCTTTGTGTGGTATTTTACTGAATTGCAATCGGTCTGGCGAGAAACTTTGAGCTCGGAAGTGAAGTGAAAACTAAGAGAGTTTCAAATGATCATATACCTCCTTCGGGACAAGAGAACATGTGGTTGGCGCCATTGCGAAACAGACCCTGACAGCTAACAAGTGCTTCAGACAGATATGTTTGTCTATTTGGCCTATCAGGCTGAAGGCTAGCTGGGCCTTAACCCGATGGTGTAGTGTTGTTCTACGTATGAACATTGAACTTTGGATATATGAATATTTATTATGTAAGTCATACGATACAAAGGGGAAAGGGGGGAGAGGATGATTTTAGGGGAGCCGGGCCCAGACTTGAGACGACCAACTCCTAGCTTAAGTCGAGAGATGACTCCACTCCGTTCGCTGCCGGCCAGCAGCAAATTAAATACTCTCCGCCGTTGGCTGCGAAACGCTAGACGACAGGCAGCGTACGATTGGTATCCACCTGCCTTCGCGACGAGGATAAGACACACCCATTGCTTGGGCGATTTAGGAAAAATTGCAATTTCTCCCGAATATCATTCACAGGGCTCATTAAGGAGCAAAAAGGGTCTCGATGGTCGAACCAGTATATAAAACTACTTTGCAAGTGCGTAGCACACGTTTCAAGAAAAAGTAAAACCATGAAGTACACTGATGATCCGAGGTTACTTCCGAGTGCCGTGGGCCCATTCACCTACCAATTGCGCCACTGAGTCACAGAAGCCGTTGTGTCACGGGGGTTTACAAGCGCAAAGTATGGACAGGGCGAGGGCCATCGTAATTGTTAAGCACATGAGCAGAAACGGCTCGTGACTTCTCTTCCAAGGTCGCTCAGCGGATCTCGTGCGAAGACGCTTCTACTAGTATACATCTCCTCCTGAATGGCCATGCGGATTTGGTATCATTCCTTCGTACGTTATTGTTGCACGTCTCATAACGAGACTGCCCAGTCTTGCTAAAAATTTGCTTGTCTTATTTACTCTCCGTTCCCTCTTCAAAACTGACCCATGCAATATGTGTGGTTGAAGAAACGATCCGATGGCCTATGAATTTGCGAAAAATTTAGAAGAGTAGTGTGGTTTACAATGGACAGCCTAGTGCCAGTTTCGCTGCAGAAAGTTGTAAGGTAAAAGAGTTGAAGAAGCAAAGCTGCTGAAGTAACACATCCCTTTTCCAGTGACTCCGCCTCCAGACTCGGCTTTCCAGTAAAAGGCGGTGCCCGATTCGTCATCTTATTTAAAACAACGCGGTGCTTCAATTCTTAGTTAGAGTCAGGGAAACGGCTGGGCAGTGAACTAGTATGGATTCTTGTGTGGCCAGCCGATCAATTCTAGACCATATCTAGACTTTCAATTCCTCCGGGGTCAGCGGAATAGCGAGAGTTGTGAAAGTAAAGCTCTGGACTGAGCGACAGGCTTCTCGCTGATAACTTCAGTAGCAAGTGGCACGATTAATCCCCTAGACTTGTAGGTGTAGGACTGATACACCCTGCGGGGCAGTGGCGCCTTGTTAGAAGTAAGTATTCTTATAACGCTCTATCAATCTGCAACATTCCGACGCAGACAGTTCAGTTTTCTTTGAGAACGCGTCCCCAACTGGCACTTTTCGAAGGGCCGGCACCTTTGCTTTTCGGCACCTCTGCCGGAAAGCAAGGCATTTTTGCTATTTTTGCTCGAAGGGCGTCATTATGCCCTTTTGAGCAAAAAACTCGTCCCTAAGGGGACTCCATGCCGGTTTTTTTCGCGATTTTTTTCTCGTTTTTTCGCGATTTTTTCTCGTTTTTCGCGTCTGTCTGTACGTGACGCCCACCGCAATCGCCAGCCCACAAATGTCCGACTGGTGCTGTTGCTCGTATTGGTTCGTATGTGAAGTAAAAAGTGAAGCGAAGAGATTTATGTGAAGCGGCTGTGGTGCTGCATGAATAGTGAGCAAATGCATGCATCTACTGGAGCGGTTATTGCACGATGCCAGCAGGGAACTCGTCCGAAATCGCCTTCTGAGTCGTGCCGGAACAAAGGCCTTTTTGTAAGTTTTTGACCGTTTCACTTCGCTTTTACACCATTTTCCCCACTAAGCACCCCTGCTACTATTTTAGACCGACTATCAAATCATCGTGTCTTATGCCTTTGAAGGCAGTTGACGCTATAATTTCATGTACACTTTGAAACATAGCAAAGGTGCCCAGTAATGCAAAGAATAGTAGAAAAAAACGGGGCGAAATGGTGGGAAAAGCACGAAATGGGACCTTTATTTCTTCGCTGCACTGCGGCAGTGGACGAGCGAACGGCTGGGGCGGGCGCTGCTTTGGACGAGTCTACCGATTGAACCGTTTACTGCTGGCAAAAAGCCAGCAGTACGTTCTACGTCGCTCTACGTTACACTACATTACACGTAGGCACGGGCGGTCCACAACGGCACGTCCTCGTGCTGTGATGCTATACGTCCAATGGTAGGCGGGCGGGCGAGGTGGGCGTCCGGGTCGGTATGTTGCTGCTCAATAGGGCGCTATAAGGGTACCCTCCTTGGAAAAGGCGCTACGCAGCGCCTGTTCAGGGTCACGGAATTCTGTCATGCCAGTCGTATTAATCCCACTCGTCTCTAGGGATTTATCGTGCCAAGGAATGATTATTGATCGCCCTGGCCTATTTTCTCACTA
>MU931793.1:0-17455 GCA_036418165.1 Cooperia oncophora | reverse complement strand
CTTTCACTTTGTAGATTGCCAAATTAAATGATTTCTATTAACTGCTGATATTATTATTGCTGTTGTTAGTTTCCTCACGTGTACCGAATTCGTGTAAACGTGGTTTCTTTGACGGCGGTGAGGGCTGCCAGGAACTTTGCCAGAGGTGTTGGCTTGATTCACCGCATCAGGTCTAACCGTAACCTCGATATCAGCGAGTTTGCGTTCATAGTCCGCGATCGAGCGATTTTGTCGCACGATGACCGCGCTCCATCGCTAAGCGCTAGATCACTGCAGAGTTTGAAATAAGTTTTGTTCTGACTGTGAAATTAGCAGTTGAAGCGGTCCAACGATCAATGGTGGAGCGCGGTCAGTTGCGAAGTATGTACGCAGCCTGGAACAAAATCTCTCCCGTCCAGTGTCTTGTATAGAAGTTACATCCACATCACAGCACAAGCTAGCTAGTAATTTCCGGCCAGTTGACTTGTCATTCCGTGACATTTCCATGTAAAACCAATTAGGTCCTGCTGCGAATGCCGAGCTCCTTGCAGCGTTGCTTCTCCTCGTCACCATAGCGCACCGCGATGGCGTACCACACTATTCCGAAGTTCGCTGCTTGCTAGACGTCTTTGGGAGGTTTAAAATATCTGTTTGAACATATGCGGAGTATGCTTAAACACTGTATGCGTCAATGTATACAGTGAGTGTCGTCGCAACCAGTCGGTGGGTGTCAGGAGGGGCGGAATGAGCCAGCCTCCGACGTTTTCTACCACTGGTTGCTTTCTTCCTGAATCGATCTCTAAGAGGTCACTATTGGCAGAAAATACAGCCGGGGCGGACCCATTCCTGCGGCTCTCAACATCGCCCCCACACCTTCCTACCTTCTGGGCGGCGTGTGAGGAGCTGGATATCCGCGTTGTGACAACTTGGCGGAGCGATTTGTGTGCGCAATATGCACGGCAAGATTTCCACAGCTTCTCCCTTGAAGTGGGGGGGGGAACGTAGCTGCATGGCAATATTGCCGAGCTTTAGTGGCATTTTTTTAGGGTAATTGTCTTCGGGTAGAGAAGAGAAAGCTATTATATAACCAAATCAAAAATCAAATCAGAGACTGACTTCATCTGCCATAGTACGAGAAGGTAATCGAACATGTGGATGGAAGTTCTCTAGAGAAGTGGCCCGCTAGCACGCACGCGGATCCGTAGTCAAATCTTGGATCGGCTCGCGTTGAAGCCAACCGAACCTCCGCTTTACTTATGATAAAATATACCGGACTTGTCTGGGAGAAAAAGAACCGTTTCGTTGATCGACTGACCACCACTCACCCCCCCCCCCCCACGGTGATTGTGCACGCGACATTGTAGTCAGCCTCTACGATACTGAATAGGAGTACAATTTATGTTTCCCCACACCAAATAGGGATCGATCAATAGGGGAGCTTCGTTGACTGAACATGTATTTCAACGTATTGTACTGACGGAAAATGTTTTTAGTGCTACCCATCTTTTTTTCGGGAATTTTTCGTCGAAATTTTCGTGCCAATTTTCGCGGGCATGTTTCTGTTCTTTCCAGGAAAAGGATTTTCAACCATTAGTGTTCCGTCCCCTAGGACGAATTTGGAAAAGAGCTCTGCTCTTCTTGAAGGCTGTGATGATGATGAACCAAAGGTGGGTCTTATCTGACATCCTCTGTTTGAGGTTTCTGGTTTGTTCACCAGCGTTGCTTATGTTTATCATTTTCACAAGTTAAGGCGGTTTCATTGCACAGCGAAGCCACAGGGTACAGTTCTGTTCACTTGCGGATGATGGGGCGTGTTAAGGGGATGAATTCTGGCGCGGTTTTCTTCCTTTTTCCGCTCGGCAAGCGACAACTCTCTCATGTCGTTCGCATCAGTCGTTTTCCACCAGTTTTTGTGCTTCCCCTCTTCAACAACTGGTGGAGAATGAGCTAGTGGCGCACCAAACCCAGCCTCTTTGACACGCCCCTTCATTCGAAATGAGCAAGACTGTAGAAAAAGTTAATGATCAGAGCCACAGAAGAAATCTTCATTTTCAGTTTCAAATAGACTCTAAGAAAATGGCTTCTATGCTGAAAGGTGACCCAAGAGTGTGCGTTGCAATTATTTCCTTGAGCGCTGGCGTTTTTCCTAAGAATTACTTTTACAGGAACTGTTCATGAAGAATTATGAACGAGACTGTGTGAAGAATTCAGCCGAAGCTGCAGAAAAGGTGAATCTTGACCCTCTTCAAGCATTTCATCGACATTCTTATAAAGTTTTGGTTTTCGAAAATAGGTTAGTGAGCTGGTGCAACAGAAGAAAATAAAGAAACTCCACCCACAATCGGTACGCATATCAATACCAATGTTAGAGGAGTCGCTTGCAAAGCTGCCCGAGGTAAGGTTTGGTTGAGCAACGGTCAACTCTTCATGGGTCACCCTTTATGATCTCGTAAGAATGAGCCCATTTCTGGTTTTGGTTTTCAGTTTGTAATTTTTTTGTATTAGGCAGCGTTCAGACTTCGCGACAGCAGCCTTCGGTCGCGCGTTCGACGCGATCAATGCAGTCGAAAGCATGCGCATCGATCGCATCAAACGCGCGACCGACGCGCTGCCGTCGCGTAGTCTGAACGCTGCCTTAGTAAGCAAGTTAGAAGGGAATTCAGGAATGTCCACTGCGCAATATTCCTAGTGAGGTTCTTATACGCATCATAAAACTGCTACCGATGACGTCTATCCTCTCGCTGGCTACGACATGTAGAACCTTCAACGAAATCATCAACGAGCAGCGCAACGGTATCAAGGACACGTTCAAGATCTCTATCGATTTCGTGAGTGCTTCTACAGTTTTATACAGCGCGAAAACGCGATGGATCTAGAGCGTGCATTTGCGCAGCGATATCTATGGCGACGAACAAGACAATCGCAATTCGTCGCATCGCCTCGCTTGAAGTCCGCGACTTATTGTGCGGCCATGCGCGGCAAATTATGGTTGTGAATAAGTTTGTCGATTGGAGCAGCGAAGCTGTTGAATTCAAGCGAATACAAGAGTTCATGACGGGTTTCATGACGGTCTCCCATCTCTTTGACACTCACATTCAAAGTGCTAGGCAGGACAGTTCATGTGTCGGGCGCGACGTCGCTCGCCACGCCCATTACTGCAACAGTTCACGGTGTCTTGTCGAACATCCGGGACACACAAGCCGTCCGCTTTATGACCGATTGCTCCGTTATCACGTAATGTGGCTGCAACTCATTGAATGTTAGAGGTTAGGTTAACTTTGCGGTACCGGTTTTGAAGACGCGCTGAGCGCTCACCTTCGAGGATTCCGGCCCTTCCATTGTGCGTGGTGGACGGGTTCCCAGCTGTAGAAGTGTGCCACGGCGCAGCTCGGCGACGGGGTGGGGGCATTTCGTACTTTTGCCACTTACCATTGACGTGTCGACCTATCTAAGCAACCTCTTCTCGAGTTGACAAGTCCATAATATCTTGACGACCTTGCTCCAGTTTCACAAGAGTCCACAGGTTTCGCCATAGTGAGACTTGTATACCGGAACTAAATAAGCAGTGACAGTACAAAATGCCCTCCCCTCCGTCGCCGAACTGCGCCATTCTTTTGCAACTCGAATAGCGCTGAAATGAGGATGCAAGGTGAAGATAGCCGCACGTCTCTCTAGACTCCATCCGCTGATAAAGCACGCAGTCACGCGCCAAGACACATTGCCATGCCTACGCCCAACCATAACCAGAAACGCTAGTTGCCTGCGGCTCCTCTCGTTTGTTGTGCTCTACACTTGACTGCTAGAGGTAGCTTGTTAATGTTGATCGCTGCGGGTGCCACGGAAGGAATGCAAGTACCGCACGTGATGGATAGCAGGTGGAGTCCAAAACAGTAGTCAGCTATCGTAGCCCTTCGGCTCAAAGTCCGCGCACTTTCGAGGGATGTGAGTTTTACGGCTGCGAACCTGTTCACCCGTCATGGTAAGGATCCATCTTGCAGGTAAGCATGCAGCGAATATTGAACTAGCTGAACTAGCTTTTCTTTGCTTCTAATTAGCTAGTATTTTGTAGCTAGTTGCCCCAACGCACTGCAGCGTTTCTACATCAAAGCAAAGGTTACCTGACATCTTGAACTTTTGTGCATGGTCCTGTTACGATCCCCTGTGACGCAGACGCATAGAGAGCAGCGGCTGCCAAAGCATCGAAACGTACAAAAAACCTATGGCGAGCCAGGAAACGGGGGGGGGTGAGCTACTTGTAGTCGGTGAAAAGCTGGAGTGATTGAGTCACAACGCCATAGAGTACCATGCGGACGAGAGAGTGCAGAGAAGGAAGAAGATCGACGCGTTCAAAGGGATTAAGTTCAAGTAGTCCATAGACCCAAACCAAACCGCTATCGTAACCCTTCAGCTCAACTCTACGTACTTGCGAGGGATGGGAGCTTTACGGCTGCGGATCTGCTCACCTCTCACATGGCAGGGATCCATCTTGTAGGTAAGCGGTTCCAACCAGACGGGTTCTCGAGGGTCCAGGGGTATTTTCTCATGCCATCTATTAGCCCTGTAGTTGAAGTACCAAGATAAAGGAGGAGGGAACAGAGAACGAAGGAAGGAACGAAAAGAAGGGAGGAGAACGAAAAAGGATGAAGAAGAGAGGCTTCGCCGTTGAAAAGTGCCCTGTTGAAAAGTGCCCTGAGACGTCAAACCAATCAGCTCTTGGTGCAAATGCCGCTGACCACGCTTGCAACGCTGCCTTTGATGCGCCGTCGCACTATGAATCCAATTTCCTACTTCTCAGCTAATTCAATGGCGACACCTGTAGACCACAGACATGGAAGTATTACCCTCGCAGTATTATGTATTAGTAATTCAGTAAATGTGATCCATACGTCAAACATTGATTTCAGCATGAATTTCGTGAAAATCGAAAGATTTTGGCGAGTGTAAAGCGAAATTCTGGAGATCGCGTGAGTTCTATTGAACGATACTGGCACTGCTCTCGAGTTGCTGTCGACAACGATCTGGAGTGAGTTTATTTATTCGTACAACATTTAGGTAAGGCAGCGTTCAGACTATGCGCGACAGCAGTCGCTTCGGTCTGCAGCGTTACGAGTGCGATTCAAAGTGCGGATCGATCGCGTCGAACGCGCGACCGTAGCGCCGCCGTCGCGAAGTCTGAACGCTGCCTAATTCACTGAACTGTTTGTTACTTGATGGTCCAAGAATGTAGCATGGGCTTCCTATAGAATGCTCTTGACGTGGTTTCCGATGGTAAGAAAGTTCTTACAAGAGAGCGAATGTGAAAGAGAGGGCAGAGGTATTGGTGCAGTTCTGACCTCAACCTAAGTATACCGGTGTACCCTTTTTCCTAAGCGGTAAAGCTCTTGTGGGCAAATAATGACTCTGAACTGGAAAGGTGATTAACAGTGTGGAATCTCGACGTCGAAGGTCCACATTCAGAAGCTGTTTCTGGTTTAGAAGTCTAAAAAAGGTAGGCATTAAACAAACCAATCCTAGACTAATTTTTTTCCTTCTTGTTGCTCCCATATTCTTACCTGCCAATGGAGTTAAGGAAGGGAGACTACGCCTCTCAGCTCGATAGTGTCCGCACTTATTATGGCTTTGGCTGATGAGTCTTTCCCTGGAAGACGCAGGCGAGCGAAGAATAGACACGGCTAAGTTCTGCCCAGTGTCTCGATCAATTGTTTGAGCACTGTAACCAGGGTACAGCATCGTGATGTGTGAAATGGTGATGTAGGTACGACCCCCTCCGATCTCCTTCTAAATGGGTCTCGGTGCGACCCCTTACCCCAACGCCTATCTACCAATTTCCTATATTTTCCAGTTTTTTCACCCAAAGATTTTCCGTTGAGTGGGGAGTATATAGCCAATGTGAAATGGGAGAATTTGGGAATTCCTTAGATTTTTCCAATTTTCCCCGATTTCCTACCACTTTTCCGGAATTTCCCGAAAGTTTTCCTATTTTTCCCCGAAAATTTTGCTTTAGGGTAGATAGTAAACATGAAACAGGAAGAATCACGCGAAAAGTCAACAACCAGGAAAAATTTTTTTCTCAACGCAGCAAATTGCTCTTAAAGCCACATACGACCTCCCCTCTCCCAACGACCCTCCTTCCCCCGCGGAAAAGCACGAACCCCTATGTGTTCCACACAACGATGCTGTTCCCTTCCTTTAACCTCCATAATGCTGAAATATTCGGAAGTGGTATTTACGCGCTCCAATCAATGCGTAGAGGGTCCTTCCGAAGTACCTCTGCTTCTTAGCAGCTTTCAGCACGAAGTTGGGACCAACGTGCCCATTCGAATGGATCTGTCAGAAGCACAGGAGAAAATTTGTCCAAATTCCAGATATTTCTTGAAAATTTCGAATCGTTGAAAAATTAAGCTAAAGCTTTTAACTTTGAACGTTTTAGCCATATGTTATTTACTTATGTTATGCAATAATACGTGTGGGTCAAGAGATTCGAGTGGGCGGTGGCACGCAGAAACTCGATCAGCGATATTTTCTAACTGGTTGTCGGACTTCACTGCGCTGCCCCGGCGCTGCCTGCACGCCTAACCGTAACCGAACGCACTACTTACATACGACCTCTCTTTTCTCGTTCTCTACCTGGTTTAATCAGCTGACTCGTCTTTTGCGTCAGTATAAGTGTGGAGCGATTGTCGCGCAGTTTACGTTATGTGCAAAATCGATTTCGCAGCACCGCAGCTATTCGGATCTCCTGACCCTCACCCTGCATTGTTCAACTTATTTGCTGTTTCAGTGATGCTATGTTCAAATTGCGATGTTCACCAGAAGGTGTAATATGGGTTGCTAACATTCTTGCCGCCCTATTGGTAAACTCCCACGCGAGTGTAGTCGAATTCATCGGGGTACGTTCAGGTTTAAACACTTTCTGGCACCATTTCATCCGGAGATGGGAAGCGGGGGGGCTATACTTCGTTCGGAATATCGCGGCTACTTCGCTTTGGTGGGAAATAGCCGTTCTGGAAATAGCCGTTCTGGGGCAAATGTGACCGTGTCTGCATGAACCCAACGGCTTTCTGTTGATGCCTATCTGTTCAGGATCATGGAGTTCTATTCGATCATGCAGTCAGCTTTCTAAGTCTTGTCGGTCGCCGTGCACCATATCATGTTGATAAGCTATCATTTGGTCTTTCAACGCAAAATGTGTCATATATTTATTATTGTAAATTTTGGACCAACCTGTTACAACCAAGAACGGTCAGTCAGTTACTTGTATCTGCGCGAGTAATAATTTCTATAAAAAGTTCAGTTCTGCACTGAGCTGACAGTGTACAGTCGTCATCCGGGCAGTTGATTAGGCGGCCAAGGGTCGCGACGCGGCTGCGGTGTGTCACGACCGCGGCGATCAGCTGTTTCCAGCCTATTTAGCCATTTTCTCCCTAATTTTCAGTGTATTATTTATTTTTTTCCAAGGTAGGTTGTTTATTGTCTTCATGAAGTATAGGGACGTGTATTATTTTTTTGTTTTTATAGTGAAGTGTTTTTGCGATTTTTTTTTCGGTATTTGTTCAATTTTTTATTTAATTAGTTGATTGTTAGAGAAATCTCAATTATGATTTACCTTGTGAAGAAAAGGCACAACAAAGAAAAGCAGCCAAAAACAGTGAAAATTGGGAAAATGGCCAAATAGGCTGGAAACAGCTGATCGCCGCGGTCGTGACGCGCCGCAGCCTGCGTCTGCGACCCTTTGACCGCCTAATCAACTGCCCGGATGACGACTGCAGGTAAAGAACTATAGTTTCCAAAGAATTTTTGGAAACGGTCAACAAGTTCCAAAGAACTTTTGGAAACGGTCAACAAGTAAGATAGGTATAGTGATAATAACTCTCTAAAGGAGATGGATTCCAAAAGGGTGGTTCAATTCCTATGCCGCATAGTTACTTAGACGAAAACAACACGATGCGTTGAGAATCCCCTGCTAGGGGGTCGTATCTGGTCGAAGGAGGGAGGGAGGAGGGTCATACTTGCTTTGAAAAAATGTTTGGTTGTTTACTTTTCGCTTTTCTCGGTCATTCCGCTCTCAAGCGCGCCATATATCCCCCTCTCGACCTCGACGGCCGAAGCAAAAGTGTAAGAACGTTTGGGAGAAAAACTACGCAAATGTAGTACGAAGTCAAGAGATTTTAAGGAGAGTATTTAGGATGGGGTATGAGGATGGGGTGGGGGGGGGGAGTTGGCGTAGCAGAGGAGGAAGTTTTGCGCAGGGCCGTAACTTGCGAAAAATCTCCCTAACGGCAGGACGTGCCTCGGTGGATACCAGGCTGACCGAGTCTTTGAACATTAGCTGAACTATGAAATATGGTCCACTACAGGCGAGGCGGAGGTGGTGTAGTGACGAGTGGCACGCTTACCACTCGCCCGCTTCTGGGTTTAAATCCCGGGTCGACTCCCGCTCAACCAGGTTTTCCACCATTTGGCAACGGTAAACTGCCAGATTACCGTTGCCAAATGGTGGAAGACCTGGTTGAGCGATTGGTACCAGATTCCTTTAAGAGGATAAGAACACTGACTTGACATCGGCTGGCCCCTGCAAATCATTGTATAGGCCACATCGCATTCAGTAAGCCACTTTGATCATGAATGGATGGTAGAATGCCGTGCGCATTCCCATAAAGAGATTGGTCGAAGGCTTATTGAAAGTCCGCGTTGATAGAATGGGTGGAGACTTGTTTCCTACATTGTGTGAGTACAACAGTTGGTGATGCTCCTTCCGTTATGGTTGAGGGAACGGCTTTTCAAAGGAAGGCGCAATGGGTGTGGGTCTCCGCCCAGCCATGAAGCGTGTAAGCCGTGCCTTTGTAGCACCGCTTTGAACAGCTATTGGCGCGGATTGCGGATAGCGTTACATGGGGACATAGGTGACTGTTAGAGGAAAATGACTTCTTGCCATATGTAAAGGCACCTAGTATGTAAAAATGGGTCCGAGGGTGCGTTCGGCTTAGTAGGGAGAGGAGGCGAATTTTTCACATTGCTTATTCATTTTGTTCTTCGATCATCTAACTAGCAGAGCTTGTAAACTCTTGTGGAGCCGTGAAATGGAGCAAATGAGACGTTGAGAAACATTTATTCACAGGATGGCTTGTGCAAGCTGAATACCACTTGGTGACTCCTCCCCCCCCCCCCCCTCCGAGCCGATTTGCGCCTGATTTATCGCAGCCGTTTGTCAGTATCAGTGAGGATCAGCAACATTTTTCAGGTGTTAATCTATTCTCTAGCAGGTGGAGTTAGTATGCAACTAAGCGACTATTATTGGTTGTTAACTCTACAAGTGGATCGGGTCACTATAGTCAACTGTATGAACTTGAGCTCATTTGTGCTGTCTGAAGTGATCAGGGTAAGCCTTCTTCGGCACCGCTGGTAAAACTAGGCAAGAGTGCACATCGTTGTTGGGGAATCCCCAACAGGTGGGGTCGTATTTGGTCGCCGGGAGAGCGGGGGGGGGTTCATACTTGAGCTGAGAGAAATTCATTTTGGTAGTACGGGAGGGTGTATTTTCTCGTTTTTTCGGCCTTGAAATGCGATGACATTTCGTGATTTTCCGGTTGTCACTGCGTGCTATACCACCCCTCCCCCAGGGCATCTGGTCGCAGAAAACGCCTAGAGAGGGAGTCATGGGCTGGGAAAAATTTATTTCGATAGTTGATTTTTCTCGCTTCACGGACGTTGTAAAGGAGGGGGGGGGTCGTACTTGGTCATTGTTGGGAGGGGTTGACTTTTGGTGATTTTCCTGTTTCATGCGTTGCGTGCTATATACCCCCCCCCCCCGCTCGAGAGCGAGAGAGAATTTTGGCGGAAAAATAGGGAAGTTTTGGGAAATTTGGAAAAAGCTGGGGTTGCGGTAAACTTCTGAGAGTTGCGTAATAAGGGGGGGGGGTCGCATTGTCTCCGCCGACTTCTCCCCCCCCCCCCGCCTCCCCCCGCTCGACGGCTCCATGAGAGGGACAGAGCGCCGGAGGGGGTCGTACCCCCCCCCCCCCCAAAAAAAAAAAGGGACGGGGTCCAGACTCGACTAAAATCCCCAACCAATGGTGTGCCCTGCCCCCCCCCCCCTTAACTCTCTCGTTGGTGTGGGAACTAGACGGCCCTTATTTAGTCCTTTTTCAGGAATGGTATTCTGGTAAGCTGAAACATTTACCAAGTATAGATATCACGTTTGCTAAAGATGGAAAGTTTCGAATACCATTTTATACGGAAGATTTGTTGAAGAGAGTGAAATACAAAGTCGGTTTTTGCTTTTTTTTCTGCCTACACGTATCCAGCCCTAAGAAGGATTCAGGCGACATTGTGTCTTTCTTTACTGCGTGCGCCCTTCTTTCTAGCACGTTAATCGCAGGTGGCGAACCAATGCGAAAGGCACAGTGGTATGTCTGACTCCGCCCACATGATCGACGCGGATTATGCCTTTATGTTCTCTGTTTTATTGGAGTCATGATTCCAGATAGTAGAAAATTCTGCTGTGATTGAGCGAAGAATCGATTGCGATATGAAGCAAATCAACAGGGTAAGTCCAGTATTTCACCTGCATATTGAGTTTTGTGCAAGATCACTAGTATATGTTGTTTGTACAAATTTCCAACCACAACAAGAAGGCCTCATGAAATGTTTGATCCCGCCCATTCGGTAAGCGTGGAGCGGCCTTTGAACGAAACTTGCTAGACCTTCTAAGTTTTTGCGTAATTTTTATGCAAGGGAGATGATAAAGAAGCGTTTACGCTCCACTAAATAAGGAACATATTGTGGAAGTGAAAGGTGAAAGAGAGGGGTAACACTACATTTTCTTACTGGTTTCGATAGATCGCCGCGCTAGTTTCGGGTGGGAGGCGGGTGGGGGGGGGTGGTAGGCACAGTTTGTGAGTCTTTCTCCACTCGTTCAGCATATATTTTGCCTTTCAAGCATCGCTTCCAATGACCTTACGAGATATGGTCTGCGAGTGGCGCAAGGAAAGACTTGCGGTGGCGGAAATAGGCCTGTTTGTCTGCGTCCTCTCACCGAGAAAGTGGTCTGTTTTTCCAAGCTCAACCTTGGTAAGCAGAGTGGACGAGAACAGTTTGACTACTCTTCATCGCCCACCCCCTCTCCACCCCCAACTAAACCACACCCTTCTAGCGCTACATTTGAAAACGTTTCAGATATCCAGTGAAGGACGACTTGTAAATACGAGGTATTACTGGGCCGTGAATATGGTAAAGTAACCGTTGTCGTCGGGTAAGTCCTGCTTTGTTCGCTGTTTCAGGCAGTTACAGCTACAGTAATTTCAGGCGCTCAATCGGCCTTCAGCGCTCAAAGAACTGTTTGATATATTCCATTGGATGGCAAACGATACAAGATGCCTCCATGTCTTTCGCTTCTATTATGTGTAATGATCACGTCCTGTCAAAATGCTGCATGTAATGTTGCACTTAGGAAATTTTCGTGGCTGAACCAGTGGGCTGGGGGGGGGAGGGGCATGCCGCGGCGCGACTAAGTTGGTTGCTTGCGCCTTCTCACCGAGAGGAAGATCGCCACACGCAGGAAGAGGCTGGGACAGGCAGGTGCAGGACTGCGTTTCGCGAAAACTTACAGATGCCGACCTTCCCTCATCAATTCTTTTGTACGGCTTCTCCTTTACCCAATTTTCAACCCCTGAGCACTTTTCAGGAATTTCCACTTTTTCCCCAAAAACACTGCCGTCGAGACCATCAGAATGGGCCCAGCTCAGTCTGGCGACGTACCTGCTCATCCCAGCCGTCAAAAATGTCAAAAAGTACCGTACGAGTAAGTGAATGTTGTGAGCTGTTCTATAAGTTGCGCACCGCAAGATCCATCCATGTCCAGCTTATCTGGTGCGTGACTCCTGGGACACTAGCAGTTAGGGCGCAGTATGCCGACGGGGGGGGGCATTCTGCACTTTCGTTGCTTCACTAGTTCTAGTTTACAAGTCTCTGGTGATACCTGTGAACTCTTGTGAAGCCAGAGCAAGCTCGTCAAGCTATCATGGTAAAACCTGTCAACTCGAGAAGAGGCTGCCTAGATGGGTCAATGGGAAGCTCCTTAAAGCTGCAAATGCCCCGTCGGACAAACAGCCTCAAATATATTTCACTTCATTAATGCCCTTTGTCTTTGAAATGCTAGCCGCTATCTTGCTGAGTATCCACTTTATTCGTTTGATGGGTACGATAAGACAGGTTAAGCGACTTTAGAAGAAGTTCACCGGTTTTCCACACGGGACCACATACCGATGTAAATTTGAGTAGTCTGGAAGATTGCTGTTATGGGTAATGAAAGAATATTGTCTGTTGGGTAGGAATTCTTGTTTGCCTTATTTTTTGTGAAAATTTTTTGATTTTTTGCATGTTGAAGATTCCATTGTTGATATGTCCATTGTTATGCCAATGAAGAAAGATTTTACAATTTTTTTGAACCCTCATAATTCTCGAGCGTAATTGCTCTCACGTGAATATGCCTACGTGGACTCGCTATGCTGCTAACACCATGGCGCAACGCAAGTGCTCGCTATCACCGACCGAGCGGTGACAGGAACAGTTTCCTTGCGCGTGATTTCAACACGAGTATCGTCAATAATGTGGCGTACACGTCTGTAATACACGCTAGAACAAATCCGGATTTCGCTAGCACCGTGCCATGTGGCCGGAGTTTGATAGTAGCCCGGAGAACAATCACTCTTGCCCATTGGGATAAATTTATGACGTTGCTTTTCAAAACATAACATGATTAACGAGCGCACATGAAGCACTGCTGTTCGTTGAACTCCTGAAAAAAATGTGAACTTTTTTCTATTATCCTGAAGTGTGGAATGAATCAGAGTTTTGACCGAAATGTTGAGGAAAAAAGCCATTTCTCCAAGAAATTTGGGCGCAAATCGGCTTGAAGGGGCATTTTGCTGGCTCCATCAGTCACCACTGGTGCCACCTGTGAAGACATGTAAATACTTGCAATGTTTTGCAATAGCTTTGCTAACATTTGGCAGGAGTCTCAACAGGGTAAGACTTGTAAGTTTACAGGAACTAGTAAAAGAAAGCAAAAAAAGTAGAAAAATGGCCACCACCCCCCCCCCCCCATCTACCCTGGCCCGAACAGCGCCGACATTTAAAGGCAGTTGGCACGATAAATCCCTAAAGACGAGTAGGATTAATACGACTGGCATGGCAGAATTCCGTGACCCTGAACAGGCGCTGCGTAGCGCCTTTTCCAAGGAGGGTACCCTTATAGCGCCCTATTGAGCAGCAACATACCGACCCGGACGCCCACCCGCCTACCACTGGACGTATAGCATCACAGCATGAGGACGTGCCGTTGTGGACCGCCCGTGCCTTCGTGTAGTGTAACGTAAAGTGACGTAGAACGTACTGCTGGCTTTTTGCCAGCAGTAAACGGTTCATCGGTAGACTCGTCCAAAGCAGCCCAGCCGTTCGCTCGTCCACTGCCGCAGTGCAGCGAAGAAATAAAGCCCCATCTCGTGGTTTCCCCACCATTTCGCCCCGTTTTTCACTATGTTTGCATTACTGGGCACTTTTGTTCTTTTTCGAAGTGTGCATGGAATTATCGTGCCAACTGCCTTTAATCTTTTCGCCATAGCTCTTGAGTCCTTGTGTTTGTATAGTGTAGGGGAGAATGTGCGTCACGCTGGAAAGCCCAAGCAAGCGGTAGAAAGAAGGGGAGTATTGTTTGGGGGTAAAAATTTGTTTGCCTCCCTTTCAATCTGGACCAATCTACATCAATCAGACCTTACAATTATTACCCTGTTTTCTATTCCTGCAATGGAATGTGGGTTAATCCAATTCCGCCTCCTATGTTCCACTGATATGGAGGAGAAAAATGTTTTTGACAACAGTTATTAATGAGATTTTTCCTTGCCGCATTGTCGGATGCTGAGGCTGTGGTGAAAGTGCGTCCAGCCATCGTCAGAAACGGTCTAGTATCCTTAAACGGTATAGGATGTCCATCAGTTTCATGGAATGATGTACTACGAGGATGAAATTGGCGGAGTTCAGTAGTATACTCGACTGTACTGCAGGACTCCAAAAGGTGTACCGGGCAGGGGTGAGGAGCGCAGGCCCGTATACATGAACCATGGAGCGGCAGCTCCATTATTCGTTGGCCTGAGAACGTTGGAATGGTCCTGTGGCTGGTCATGCGAATAGCCCCGTCCCACTCAAATCACAAAAGCAGCGGATGGGCACAGTTTGGTTTCATGGGGCATCAAATCTACTCAGCTATGTTGGTACAGACAACCTCATAAAGACCTGGCAACTCCTGTTAGCGTAATGGCTCACTCACACAACTTTGCAGCTTTACAGGAGTTTTCAAGTCTGACCAAAGTGAGACCTTGAATTAACATGAAATAACAAAAGAAACTAACGAAAATGCAAAATGCCTCCTCTAAGCCGTCTAGGGACCGCGATGGCATGGGCACATGCTGTGAAGGTCACAGGTTCACTCGACAAGCTCTGATTTTTTAGGTTCAGGGCTAGCGTCATTAAGAAGCTCCTTAAAAAGAACAAGAAGAATTAGGAAGCCCATTGAGAAACCAAGGCCACTGTGGAAGATGCTTCCGTGGCCTCAATATCGTAGACAGCCCCTCTTAATTACAGTAGGGTCCGTTGTACTTGTTAAACGTCATTGCTTTCTCGATAGGAGAAAGTGACGACGTCTAGCAAGAACAGCGGACTCTGCAGAGGCGCGGGAATAATCCCAGCAAGGTGGAAGAAGAAGGAGATGGAGAAAAGCAGAAGAATCCGACCACGAAAATGAAAAGGAATGACGTACTACAAACAGTATTTCCTGACTTGGGAATGGCATACATACCCAACTAAGCGTTTTATTCTAGAAACAACGAACATTTTTTGAAATCCAGTTGTTTTTCTTGAGTAGTCCGAATGCGTGGCTTATCTACAAGGAATTCATTAAGGTTTAGAGTTCAGTTTCGTTTCTCTGAAACTTTGATCATATTTAACGAGGTAAGTGGGCTCCGTCGGCAATCTACGTCGCCGTCTGATTGCTTGGTTGTTTACTTGACGACGATCAAAGAAATTTATGAATCTGATTAAGCACCAGTCGAACTTCCGCCTCATTAGCATAATCTATTCTGCGATTATCAGCTATGTTCTTAGTGGGTATCCTTCTAACTAGTTCTTGAGATTACTGTACTTCTCACTACCTTAATCTTACTGTATTTGTTGGGTTTAGGATGGTCCTTCGCTTCGGGTGTATGCGTCACAGTTTATGTGAGCGATTTATTCTGAATAATAATTGTCTTAAATGATTAATAAACGATGAGGACCATCAATCAGAAGATAGAAAAATAAGAGCTAGAATTGCAAAAATTGGTGAAAAAATTGTCGTTGTGTTAAGAAACTTTAGAGAAAAGCGGCGCAATTTTCATAGAAATTTGCAAGTGAATGACCTCATAACCACAGAAAATAAATGTTTGACACTTGATCCTGGCTCAGATAAGCGCGGTGAAGCTCTTATGTGGGCATACACAAGTCTCCATACTGAGCACGTCACACTCAGCAAAAAGCGCATCACTGAAAATTTTCTGGAAAACGGGAACACTACCAGGCCAGAGGTTCGTCCTTTACGGGCTTCATCTCCTGCACGGACATCTAAGAGGGCAATATGCGTCGAACTTCAGGTGGACAGAGGGCCAACAACTGATGAAACCTTATCGGATGGTCGTACCTTAAGGTCCGTTTTTCATCCCTTGGAGCCTCTATTGTGGCATAAGAATTTACCTATCGATACTTACTACGGGTAGAAGACTCACGGCCAATGAAATGCAGCCATGTACTGTAGCGACCGCATGCAATTGGGGATGTCCTTATAGGTCTACCCGCCTTCCTAGGCTTTCGTTCCGTTGCTACGCAAGGTGGCTGATCGTTCGGAAATACCTTGCACAGCGACTTCATGAATAAATAGACTGCACATGGTACGCTCTTGTTTTTGGACGAAACTTTAGCTCCCTTTTGTAATTCTCGGCTGATCGAAACGTAGATGGGCGGGCTTCTATCTTAACGACACCATTTAATAAAAGCGTCTCACGCACATGTCCCCCGCCTCACCCAGTCTAACTGCACACTTAGCAATTTTTGCTGACAGACTGCATTTTAAAGGCATTCTTCTGTCCAGTAATTGTCTAATCAGTTGGATGTGGTTTATGTTATTGAAAAGTGTCAACAACATTTCGGAGGAATCCTTTGGTCCCGCAAGCTAAGTTAACCAAGTTGACCGGGGATTGAGGTGGAGGAGAAAGGAGTGAGGGAGACTGTTCAGTAGTTATCTCTGACGGTTACTCATCGTAATTGGAGGCTAAGAAGATGGACCATCTTTCTGAAACAGGTCAAGTCATGGAGGTGAGGAGAACGGTGAGGAGAGTTGTTCGCCGAGTCACCACCCCCCCCACCTCTCCCCTGCTCACCTGCTGTCACCTCAAGATAATGGCCTTTAGCTAATGGTCCGGGTGCGTAGCAAGACAGGCCTCCGGGCGCCGCGCTCAAGAGCGCACAGTAAAACTCTCTCGGCGAACAGCGTGACGACCTCGTAGATGTCCCCTACTGTGTCCAGGGAGCACTGAATTCTCGATCGTACGCTGGGGAATCCCCAACGGGGGAGGGTCGTTGTTTGGTCGCTAGAGGAACTAGAGTCGCACTTGGCATGAGGAAATTTTTTGGAAGCCGATTTTTTTCCTGTTCCGCGCTATCGAAATCGTTGCTAGACTCTCACTGGGAGAAAGGGGTAGTACTTGAAGAGCAAGTTGAGGGGGGGGGAGAGGGGCGAATCTAATTTTGCAAAAAAATTCTCCAGCTTTCTGCTCCAGGCGTTTTTCCTCGCAGTTCCCATCCCAGAGCCAAGTCTGTCTTCTTCCTTCTTACACGGCTCATTTTCCCTACCTGACCCAAAACTGCCGTGCGCACTTCCACATCTTCAGTCCTCAGAAGAACCAGTTGGGGAACTCCTATAGATTTCTGTTTTTCTCTCGAGATCATCACACCATTTACATTGATACGGACCCCCTCACCTTATCAAACATGACCCCTACCACCTCTCCGTCTTCCGCAGACGAACCCGTTTGCTCTGAGTTTTCCCAACCGAGCCGTGCTCTGTTTCCGGTAAATGCCACGAGTACTTCCCGGTTCCCTTCAAAAGATTCAATGATCAGAATGTCTTGCGTGACTCATGGAATTCTCCATGTTTTCTCGTTGACGATTCAGAATGAGTTGATTAAGTACCCCTAGCGCGGGGCTCGTTAGCCTAATCAAAGCCATCAATCACTTAGCAGCACTAAAAACCAGAAGTAAGCCATTGACTTCTGTGAAGGCGCCTAGGGTGGCAGTTTCGTTAGATTCAGCTTTCCATGTGAATGACTGTCCTCCTTGCTCAACAAGGGTGAAACACTCAAAGAACAGAAACGGCGGCACCTTCGTTATCCTT
>MU931792.1:0-21384 GCA_036418165.1 Cooperia oncophora | reverse complement strand
CTTATCGTTGTCCTGTCTGGCGACAGAACGTTAAGATCGATTGGACAATATAAGTGGCTGGCCAGTACAGCTAGCGGCGGCGGCTCACCCAAAAAAGTTGTTCTGTATAGTGAGAAATTTAAAAAAAAAACTTCCGTTATTCCCATTCACTACGACCTAACAAAAAAATCACACTTACAAGGCGAGTTCTCCGTATGCAATTCTACACAGCACATCATATTGGTTAGAATAGCACCGATGATGCTTCTGAAGCCGATCGTGGACTCTCTAGCTGATCAGGGACCACATTAGTCGAGTGCTATAGGTTGGTTCGCGGAAGATGGTGCGGGTCCGAGCTCACACAATACCCCAGGAAACTGTGCCGAACACTCCATTGAGCTAACGTTACCCTCCTCGAAGAAATATAGCATTGTGGGAAGTGTATGTGGGACTTTTCCTTAGAAGCTCTTGATCACCACTTTTCTTATTAATCCCATACAAGCAAACGTCGCCATAAACTGCAGCAGGAATGTCCCGTGGGATTGGCGAGGAAACCGGTGATAAAACGCCGTGTGAAAATCTTAACGTATCACATCGAAATACTCGAAATTAAAAAAGGGATTCCTGTAAAAACCTTTTCGCTTCATTCCTGATCCCTTTTCAGAATCTTTCGGACAGTTTATTCTTCTAATTTTTGGGAACAAATATTTTCGGAGCTTTACTTGTTATAAAACTTCAGGTTCATCGACAAGTATAATACTAAGAAGTACATCACAAATCAGCGCCTAATTTTATGAGGTAATAGAAAATGAGCAATAGTTCATTCTATACGATACACTGAAGTATGAATTGGTGTGGAAATCTGAAACTTTCTTCTATAGTCTTCTTAAGATTTAGCGATCTTATATGGATTCATCGCTGCTGCTTCTATCGTCCTCATCATAAACCCGTCCTCTCCTCCTTCTTGTTACAATCATCTCTCGTTCTTCCTTGGCAAAAATTGTTTCCAGGTTCAGTATTCCTAAACATTTCTCGATGAGAGGATCTATTGCCGAAGGGCCTTCCAAGAATGAAGTGTACTCACCCATGTCAAATGTTTTCTTGGGTGTCTTTCCATTAGTAATGTAGGACTTCGGTAGAGCAAATTTGACTTTTCTTGAGCCAGGCTTAAATGTATTTCATGTATGAAATTTACCAATAGCTAATCTTTTCTTCAGAATTCAGAACATGTAGTTAACCTTCGATGCCGGTCGTTCGCCACGTCGATGACTATACCTTGAAAATGGGGTCAATCGGTGTGAGCTCCATGGTGCCGCCCTGAAGCTCAAACTCACCATTTCCATCTGTGTAACCTTCATCGAGAAGATCGTCTGGGTCAGGACCTAAAGACTATAAATGTATAGCATTAGCTAGTAGAAATTAAAATTTGAAGACGAAGACACAATTAGCTCAGAATTGAATGCATCGAAGTCCGCGGTCAGCGATCTTGAATGTTAGCATTGGTAAGTACTCTTTCACATGCCTTAAAGCACTTGCAAAAAACGTTTAGAATGCGGCGCATCACCATCTGTATTTCCCTTCTTCTTATAAACATTGATATTCAAACAGAGAAATATTAGGTTGTCCGGAAAGTTCTCAGCGTTTTGGGTGTTTCACTTTAAACGATCGTAACTTTTTTAATACTCATCGGATTTAATCGAAATAGGCACCATTCGAATCAGCACACTTTTGCCAATGTGACAGCAGGAAATCCCATCAAAGTAAAAAACTGGGTGGTCGAAAATTCACGAAATCCACGAAGGCTTTTTGCCTGGTCCTGATTGATGAAGTATTTTCCAGCAAGGGAGTTCTGAAAATGTTAAAAGGTGATAGTCGATTGGCGAAAGGTCTGAAGAATATGGCGGTTGAGGTAGAACTTCAACCCCCAATTCGTTCAATTTATGGATAGTGATTTGTGAAACGTGTGGGCGGGCGTTGTCATGCAAAAGAATCGGACCCTTTCTTTTGATAAGTGTTGGCTGCATCTGACAAAATTTTCGGTACAATTCGTCGATTTCTTCACAGTAGGTTCTGCTGTGATGGTTTGGCCTGGTGATAAAAAGTTATAGTGGATCACACCAGCCGATGACCACCAAGCCGTGACCAGAATCTTTTTTTTTCGTGAGGGTTCGGCTTTGAAAATTACCTCGGTGGTTCGTCGAAATCCAACCACTGTCCGGAACGTCGTCCTGTTATCATTACACATGACCCATTTTTCATCACAGGTGACAAATCCGTTCAAAAACAGGTCGTTTCTGCTGCGCAAAAGCAATGCAGAAGGAACCTCGAGACGTGCCGATTCCTGCCGGTCACTCCGATTGTGGGGCACCCAATTGTCGAGTTTTCACTTCCCAATGCATTCCAGACCATCTGCAACAGTGGATTTGCCAACGCCTAGCTCTTCTGCTATCTCTCGAACTGTTTGGGATGGGTCAGCCTCCGAAATCCCCTAAAATCCCTCAGAATTGCTTTAGGTCGAGACCGCCTATGAAGTTTCATCTTTCAAGGCTGAATCCCAGAACGAAATTTTGTTGAGCCATTGCCGCCCCACAGTGCTTTTCTCTTGCACATATTGGGCGCCTCCAACCATGGTTAATTTGTTTGAAGCTGCTATCGATTGCGGATTGCCCCAATTTATAGTCGAAGAAAAAATCGTCCGAAGTGCTCTTTTCACATGCTTGAAAAATCTTGAAAAAAGGGGGTTTATCAAGCAATGGTGAAACGGCAATTATACCATCAGATAGCGCAAGAAATTCTCTACAGGATGTGCTACTGAGAAGCAAGGCAGAATGAGTTTTTAATCAGCAGTGAATGTACAAAAAATAGGTGCACAAAACGCTGAGAACTTTCCGGACAACCAAATATAAGCTTGCAACACTGCAAGTGAAGTAATTCGGTTTACAATAGCAACATAGTAATAGCCACCGAGTAGTTCACGAAGTCCCATTCGCAGTACAAGCTCTGGAGTAACCTGCTAAGACTACGAATCGCTTCTCAATGAGGTGGCTGATTTAGAGCCGCATCTTTGAGGAATTTCCCACTACTTGCGACAACGCATACCTCATTTTAAATGTATAGGTACTGTTAATATTGTCGCAATCGGCGGGCGGCGTCAGGAAGGGTGGTGTGAGCCCACCCGCGGCGTTTTCTACCATTACTTCTTTTCTACCGAACCAGCCCGAACTGGGAGAAATCACAGTCAGAGGTGATCACACTTCACATTCCATGCCTCTTGGCACCTGTCAAATTACGTGGAACGTCAACAACACCTACAGCACCCTCCTCTAAAGTTCGCCTCTACAGACACATTACTAGTTCTTAATAGGCGTTTCAGGGGCGGCTTTTCAGTCGGAAGCTGTCGCTATTCCATAATTTCAGAAAAACTAATCCAATGATTCGCAGATCAAACCAGTCAATACCCTGTTCACAATAGTAAATCCATCGATGTATGAACCTCCTGCATCTCCTGAATTTTCCTCATTGAGGAATTTCCATCAAGTTTCAAGTGACACCTGCGGACATGACGACGTCGAAAGCTTTCGACTCCGACTAGGAAGCTTTGCGAAGGCAAGTTTCATGCCAGCCGAATAGGAGGCACTGGCTATTTTAAACGTCTGTGTTTGCAATGAACTTGTAACCGCTGACCACAGCGGAGACACCATTTAAAACACCATTATGTTGCGCGCTGAATTCCCTTCAAAGCCAACTCGGCGATCACCAGAAGACGTTCAAACTGTCAATCCCGAAAGATGCCAGTTTGTCTACCGTCCCAAATGAAACGTGCCCAGCCGCTTTATCTAAATTATTTAGGGTGTTTCGGAAAGTTTTGAGAAAATTTCAACTGGCTATTTAACAACTTATCAACAAATGAGGTTTAGACTCCGATTAGTATAATAAATATAGTAAATAAATATGTCCATCCTATGTCCCTACCTTTTAGCGAGGATTACTTGCGTGAGCTCAGAAACTAAGCGATAATGAAAATGATGGGGTGCGTGCGTAACATACTAAAGCCAAACTTCCGTTGAAGTGCCGAATCTCTAGTTATAAAAAATGTTAAAACGCATTTATATCAGCCATCGGAGACGCGTTCCTCGTCCCGATTTCACCTAGAGGAGCAAGAACGGGTGGCATGACGTATAAAGGCGTTTGAAGTCGTGCGCGCTCGTACATTTTTCAGGTAATATCAAATCATACCAACAACGGAGAATAATACCAACCAGCATAATTATTGATCTAGAAACATTTTCCTCCACATAGCACTTGATACATGACTTTCTTGTTCGATCGTTCGGTTGTGGCATTCGCTCGCCTACACATTCTTTGAACTTAAAAGTGGGAAAATTTCTCAAAACTTTCCGGACAACCTAATACTACTGGCGCCTGCACGCCACCCTCACTCTATTGGCGAGTCGATGACCCTATATCTTTTATACCGCGACCTCCTTCACTGAAGAGTGAGAGTTCAGACGGCGCTTCCAACAAGCGGGAAGCATGACGACTCTAGTGCCAACACGGTTCGCTGAGTGTAGTGGTGACTACGTTGTAGAAATGGGTTAGGAATGGTCTCGGCTCCTTTGCTTTCTCGTGGGCCAAAGGAAAGGCGAGTTTATGGCTTTGTCATGGGAGCAAGGGGAATTTCCAAGTATTATGCTGTACATCAGCGACATAACTTGCATTTTAGCAACTCATCGGCTGCTGTGGAATCAGCAATAAAGAGAAGGAAGGAGGGAGTATCAAAGTGAAGCTTTGCAAAGAAATCCAAGTAGGGTGAGAACGATGGAGTTCACTGGGAAGCTGATAGACATAATTCTGATTCCTGATAATCAGCTGTCAACTGGGCCAATACAGTTTTGGCTTATCGTGCTCCCGCCCTGTACGCGGTAAACACAGTGCAAGCTGCAGCAAGACAGGAATCGTCGCACTCGTAAATAGTTAGAGGTAGCATGGAATGGTCAAAGATGATGTTTGTAGCTGCAGCTCTAACAAAATTGATTTTCAGCGAAAGGAAAAACAGTAACTTTCGCTGTAGGCAATCATTGTGCTAGCCACTAAATGAGCAACAATACAGTGCTGATCGCACAAGATTGTATTGAGCTAGTTGAAAAGACCTGTGACACTGTAAACAATATTTTCCATAAAGACTTCAAGCATCTTCCTGATATTCCGGTCCTGATTTTTGTAGACTTTGTTACGGAGAGCAAGGGGAAATTCCATTGCTCCAGTGTTCCCGCAGTTGGGTACAACTGGATTCGTGGTAGATATTGGAGCTAAAAGAATCAGTTGGAAATAATGGCAGTCCCCGATCCACTGTCCTTGAGTTGGGGCACGGTAACTCAGCAGAAGTCGAGAGAAGAAACGCCTGCGCTGCACTCAGAAAAGATGTCATCCTTTCATTGCCAACCACTCTGGTGGCGAAGCCGAGTGTAGCACCACTAAGTTGGGAACAGCCCTACGGTGCACCTACGTGCACAGCGCGTAGCGGCGAACAATTTCGTTCCTCTTGAATATGCGCACGAGTTGGCGCTAGCATTATCTTTTCATAGTAAACTCACTTCTTTGTTACGGACGGACGCCTTTGGTGTTGGTGGATATAGTCCTTGCTATCGAGAACTGAATGTCGTTGTAAATCAGGCAGATAGGCTCCACAAGGTTGCCAAAGGGAAAAGATAGACCTGCAGAGCTATACCAGATATGACATGGCCCTGTTATCACGCGTGATCCCAAGGACAAATCCCAAAGTTTCGCTCTGCTTGATAATGATCCTTGGCACTCACCTATGTATCAAAATGATCCTTCATGAATGCTGTTTGTCTTAAGGGGCATCTTGCTAGAATACATCGAAGAGTACATTTACAGCTTACATTTACCTTGCTTCCAGAGGCTCCGAAGTCGCAGTTTGGGCCCAAGCGCCATCCTTCAGCCTTTCCACCAATTAGACGCCTGCAAGCGAGCGCACCGCCATTCAGCAATCGGATTACAGGCTTCAGTTGTTTTCGACGGTTTTTCTGCTCCTTTTTTCCACTGTAATTGATCTGTAAAACTCACTATTCGGGACCACACCCAATCGTGGAAACGTTGTCCCTGGGAATCGAGATTTATGAACTGTAAGTCCTAACAAGAAGAAAGCTAGTCTCCTATACTGTACTATGGGAATAGCGGTGATTTTGCAATCACAGCGAAGGCAATTGAATCAGAACTGACCTGATTGCGAAGCCTCGGTTTCACAAAACTCATATGTTTTTCAAGGAGCTTTTGGCTCCGTTCTGCTATTTTACCAGATTCTTCCCTCTTTCAACACACTAAACATTTCGCTGGTCATACGCACCATTACTGCTTTACAGCGGTGCCCTTTAATTAAAGGCAGTAGCATTTGATTGGTAAACATTTACTCAGCAGGTGCTTTAATACGTCAATCACGTAATCACGTTTGCTGTCCTTGTGAAAATCGAAGTCTGAAAGATGGCTAGAGATGCCATTCACATGAATGGAACTGATAGCAAACAGCTAAGCTTTTTTGACCCCGACAACTCAAATGACGGGTTGGCTGACGGGTTACTAACCTTCAGATTACAGTGAGGCTTGACGACGTCACTGCATTCGAGAAGACCGCGTACCCTGCGTTAGTGAAGGATTGATGAGTCCTTGACTTGCGGGATTGGACGAATTGGAGAAATTGCAAGATGGAATGCTTCACTTATTTTTGAGGAAATTGAGCGTTTGAAGAAAACGTGGAAATTAGGAAAATGCACAGCAGCGCCAGATACGTGCCGATAAGCAGTCGGAAGATTCGACGAATCAGAGAGTCGCGCAATTAGACGAATCGACGAGTCGTGGAATGAGAAGAATCGACGACTTGGAGATTTGAGGAAAAGTAGAATTTGAAGAATCGACGAATCGTGGAATGAGAATGATTGACGAATCGTAGAATCGGAGGGAGTTATAAGAATTCGCTTATCAGAATCTGGTATTTATTGCTTAAGCGCGAAAACATGTGTGTCGTTTTAAGAACCGGTGATATTTAGTTGGTTAGTGGAAGCAAAAGCGCAGATACAGCCGAAATCTCTTAGATGTGGTAGGCGTGGCTGCGTACTTTAGCTAAATGTGGCGGTGGCTTGCTGTCTTCGTAAGAGTTTTTTCCATTTTCTTTGTCCAACAAAAAACAAAGCATTGACAGGTTGTCTCAAAGTGGATGTCCTTGAGTAAACTATCGTATTGCCATGTTCCAATGTCACGCCTACTCCATATTAGGGATAAGGAGTGTAAGCTCGCAGCAAGCGAGGGAATTTCAAAGGCATCCTTCATTACACTCGAGCGTGCCACTTGTATTTACTTCATTGGTGCGTCGTCTGGAGGATCGCGAAAGCAGAAGATCGTGCCAGTCATGAACGGGAGTAGCTTCTATTGCACCCAAACGACAGGCATGAAATTCGCTTCAAAGCACATTCCGGTTACTTATAAGAATCAATGCTCTTTGTGTGGATTATATGTAGTGCGGACTGTATAGGCAGAGATAGCCGAGCGGTTAAATGTAGTCCCATGTCTGCTTTCTGAGCTATGAGTTCTATCCCTGCTGGGGCACAAAGCTAGCATAAAGCAAAATTGGAAAAATGGTGCCACGAAAGGGGTCGTTTGCCAGGTCCTTTGCAGAGCTTCCCCAGCGGCGACTGCGTAGTTGAGTCCAGTAGCGATATCAGTTCCCGTATTTTCTTATTTTCCACTCTCTAACAATAGCCTAGAAAGAAAAGAAAATGCAGTTGAACAAGCACACCTCAAGTAAACTTCACCGAACGCTTTTCCCCTTGCCAAAAGCCTAACAGCATAAAATGTCTACATAGATCCATGCAAAGGGCCATTTGTGGGGTAGAGCAGAAAAAAGACTCATGTGTCTGCGCTAACGAGCAAAATAATGATGGTGGAGCTCAATGGGCTGGGGTTGTAAATTTTGTGAATGATATTTTGCTTGTCAAAAACAATGATTATGACCTAGCTAGATTGTTTGTTTGTCACAAAAAAACTAAAGTACAGCGCCATCGATCGACTTTCTCACGTTGTAAGGCTCAGAACCACCAGACCGTGTGCTATTTCTAATGCTAATTTAGAAAAAAAGCGAAAGAAATCTTTGAAAAGGCCCTAAATAAGAACCCATGTACACGATTGAAAGCGAATGAGTTGACTAAAATTGAACGAGTTTTCCGAATCTGCCGGCACGTCGCTGCTACTCATTCTGCAATGCATGTTTGATGAGACCTTTTTCCCCAATAGCCAAAGATTTGTTTCAGAAAAAATCTGACGTCCTGAATGCGAATATTCTGCCCTCTGAGCCAGATACGGTATGCCTAGTGCTCGTTTTACAGGCGACAACAAGATAGGCCTACTCTGACTGTGACGCGTGCAGCACGGACTTCAAGCCATCTCGTGCCGAGGAATCCGTTAAGGCAATTAATGAGACACGAGGAGACTAAGCACCATCCTGTTTACTGCGTGCAGTAATGATCCTTAATTTTGCTGAAGCGTTCCTACTAAAGCATTTTTACCCTCGAATTTCAGCTCTCGTGGAAAATTTTTTAGTACTCGCTTAGGAAAAGCGGAGTTTCCACAACTGAAATCGCAAACATGGCGCCTTCATGTCCTATGCGAATCACAGTGCAGCTCACAATTCTCCATTTTTACTCGAGAGATAAGATACCTTTTTCTGCAAGGTAGCTGGGTGGGCAGTCGCAGAGACTGTCCAAGTTTCTTGGGAGGGATGTAGGTAGCTTCATGTTTTCATGGCTTCTTATTTCTGTCCAGCGCTTCCACTGTCTCCTTGTCCCTCATTATTCGCCCAGTACTCAGAATTAAAGTTACTTCAATTTAAAGTTACTTCTGCTCTTTTTCTCTGCGGTCATAATCAAACTAACCTTTACAAGTTTTATGCTTTCACATTAATAAAACGCTCCCCACCCCCCAAAAAAATAACAAAACACGCCATTGACGATTTGCCGCGGCGGGATGTGTTAGAAGTACTTGTTTTGCCATTGAGGAAGAAACATCAGACGGTATTTGCTGCTTTGCATGAGAGGCATTAATTATAATCAAAAGATATTCTATCTCTCATCCAAACGGTATACGAACGCCATGGCAGGAGTCTGAAAAAAACGGGTAGTGCAGTTTGGTTCAGTAATTAAAACGATTGTGAAAATACGACACTCAGTCTCATCAGTTCATAAAAAAATTGCAAGGCCAGAAAAACAAGACATTGCTGTTCGAGAAAAGCTGCACGAACTCCACGGCAGGTATCATATAGGTGGTGGGGTAAGTTCTGTCACACTTTAATTTCAAACTCAACAATATTAGAGGTTGTCCGGAAAGTTCTTAGCGTTTTGGGTGTTTAACTTTAAACGATCATAACTTTCTTAACACTCATCGGATTTAATCCAAATAAGCACCATTCGAATCAGCACACTTTTGCCAATGTGGCAGCAGTCGAGAAATCCCATCAAAGAAAAAACTGGGTGGTCGAGAATCCACGAAATCTGCGAAGGTCTTTTTTGCCTGGTCTTAATTGATGAAGTATTTTTCAGCAAGGAAGTTCTGAAAATGTCTGAAAAGGTGACAGTCGGTTGGTGAAAGGTCTAGAGAATATGGTGGGTGAGGTAGAACTTCAACTCCCAATTCGTTCAATTGATGGATAGGTGATTTGTTGCGAACGTTGAGTGGGGCGGGGCGTTGTCATGCCAAAAGACATCGGGACCCTTTCTTTTGATAAGTGTTGGCTGCAGCTGACAATATTTTCGGTACATTTGGTCGGTTTGTTCACAGTAGGGTTCTGCTGTGATGGTTTGGCTGGCCGTGATGAAAAGTTATAGTGGATTACAACAGCCGATGACTTACTTTAAGCCCGCAAGACCAGAATTTTTTTTTTCGGCCGCAGGTTCGGCTTTGAAAATCCATAACAAAAATTACCTCGGTGGTTCCTCCAAATCCAACCACTGTCCGGAACGTCTCCTGTTATCATACATGATCCATTTTTCATCACAGGTGACAAATCCGTTCAAAAACGGGTCAATTCTTTTGCGCAAAAGCAGTGAAGAAGGAACCGTCGAACCAACCGTGCCGATTCCTGCCGGCGGTCACTCCGATTTGTCGGGGCAACCCATCTCTATTCGAGTTTTTCTCAGCCTTTCCAATGCGTTTCTTCAGACCAGTCATGCAACCAGTGGATTGCCAAGGGCCCTAGCTCTTTCTCGCTTATCTCTCGAGGACTGTTTCTGGGATGGCGTCACCTGTCAAAAAATCCCCCTAAAATCCTCGTCAGATATTGCTTTAGGTCGACCGCTATGAGGCTCACCTTCAAGGCTGAAATCTCCAGAGCGAAATTTATTGAGCCATTGCCGCACGGTCGGGCTCTGCTTATCTCTCATCAACCCCTCCTTACGACACTATTTGGGGCCCCCACACCTGGTTTAATTTGCCTTGAGCTGTTACTTTCGATTGGCCGGAATTTCCCCACAACTTTATAGTCGGAGAAAAAGAAATTCGTCCGAAGTGCTCTTTTTTCAACATTACTTGAAAAAACTTGAAAAAAGGGGTTTATCAAGCAATGGTGAAACGGCAATTATACCATCAGATAGCGCAAGAAATTCTCTACAGGATGTGCTACTGAGAAGCAAGGCAGAATGAGTTTTAATCAGCAGTGAATGTACAAAGATTAGGTGCACAAAACGCTAAGAACTTTCCGGACAACCTAATACCTGGCCCATTACTCTGAATGTAGGCTATACTTGGTAATGTAGTAAGCACTTATACATTAAAGAGTGTTCTTTCTATTAGTACCAATCGCTTTTACTCAGCTTCTTTTGCTTCGCGAGTCCATGGACCAAGGATTTAATCCCGCTAAACGCACTCCAGACGGCTTAGAGCGAGGACTCTTCTTCACCACCCTCTACACTAGATAGCTGTAAGATGCCAAGATAATGGAAGCTTGAATAAGGACGACGCCTCAATCATCGGACAACTTCCACAGCTAATGCTTCAAAGCGGGAGCCTCTAGTTTTGATGACTAAGTGAAGTTAGGGTCACTTGTGCACTCAAGTTGAAGAGCTGCAGGACGTGAAAGTGGCTAGATGCAAGAAGCTGCATTCTCTCGGTCGAATGCATACGCGAGAGAGGCAGCTGCCGGAACATCTGAAGCGAACACCATCGATTGAAGAGCGGAAACAAGTTTGTCCGCCGTTCGCCCGCCCTCATTATGACAGTGCAGAGCACTCAGTCCAAAAAAGTTCGAGCCTCATGGAGTAGAGGTAGGTGGCTCTCCCCTTGCACTGATGTAGCACAGACATTGCTCGTTCCATCTGAAAGTTGCCTCCCGTACTCAATCGTTATGTGGGCGAGAAAACGTCGATGACCCTCGAGTCCCGACGATCGAAGATTTGAAGATGGTGTTCAACTTTGTTCGCTGCCTCCTGCATTGTTGAAGCGATGGCATCCATCGGGCTCGAAAACTGGCAAGAACCCCGCAGTAACATTGCTATACAATTTTGATCTTACACGCCTCTATAAAAAGAAAGCCTAATTTGAAATATGTGGCAGAACTTCCTCGCGAACCCAATACTTTTTATTTTTATTAATATCGCATCACTAAGTATCACCATGTGAAGCTGTGTAACTGGCCTAATTACTCCTTTTTTTACACGAAACTCGTTTTTACGTATTAATTCGAAACGTTGCACAAGATTTTGTAAAGTACTCATTAGGTAAGTCAGCAGATCGACCTATCTTGATACACGGCATGGTGTTCGCGAAACTCATTGAATAAAGGAAGAAACCGCCGAATGGCAAGCCGAGGAAGTTTGGCGAGCCTGGTTATCGTTCAGTTTCAAGAATGGCGTCGAGCACTATGGAGATGTCCGACGAGATTCATGAAGGAGTGACGTCCCAAAGTGGCAATTATAGTACCATCTATGTAAATTATAGCTTCTCGCACATGTCCGTGGGAAAGTACAAGTTGCCCTCCAATTACAGAACAACGTGTGGAAGTACTTCTACACTCCGTATAGTTAAATGGGGAGGCGAATTGGAGATCGTAGGCATCACGGCTCTATGTGTGTAGGGAATATAATGATATGAATAATTTTCTTTACCGGAGAGCTGTTCGGCTGATACGAACCTGGCTGAAGGTATAAGCAATCAGAGGGAGTGCGCAAAGCAAAGTTTTGCCAGACAGTCTCCAGCAATGATCTAAAGCACTCAGAAACTATTTTCTACAAATCCCGATGACCCCGGTTTCAGCAGAACGACACAGCTATTGACCATGGGCGGGGTGTGCGCTACTGTGCAGGTTAACCCTTTCAACGTGATTTTTGGATTACAATGGGAAAATAAGCCTGAACCTTGGGAGTCGATATTTAGTCCTAAAGATGCAGTGCGAGCCATTAGCATGCCCACAAAAGGCGATACTCGCATAGTGGGCACCAATACACTTGGGATATCTGTCAGCTGCGGAAAGCTCATCCTTTCTTCTTCCTCACTCCTTCCTTCTTTTGCTTCCTTCCTTAGTTTTCCCCTCCTCATCCCTATTTTTCTTCCTTCGAGCATTCGTCCACACGATGCGATAAGAATAGCTCCGAATCCTCGAATCATCCGGTTGTCATCCGGTTGACAGAAGCCCTGTAACCCAGGTGTACAGGAGGTGGTATTGCAAAATGTGACAGAGAACATGTAAAATAATCTCTTGAATGTGATAGCGCTTCAGAGCAGACCAATGGGCTGCTGATCTAGCATATTCTACTTTTGGAAAGAGTTTTGTTACTGTATCCGAGTGCAGTTTTGCAACGGCTATTTTTGGTGGAGGCGGAGGTGGTGTAGTGACAAGTGGCGCGCTTACCACTCGCGCGGTCCTGGGTTCGAATCCCAGGTCGACACCCGCCCAGGTCGAATCACAGGTCGACCATCCGTCCAGGCCAACCAAACCTTCTACCCCCCCCCCCCCGGCGGACCCGGTAAATCGGTACCAGATTCGTCTGGGAGGATAAGAACACTGACTTGTACATCGGCTGGCCCCCGCAAGTCATTGTATAGGCCACATCGCATTCAATAAGCCACTACGATTCTGAATGGAAGTAGAATGCGTGCATCCCACAAAGGGATTGATTAACGGCGGAAGACTTTATCCTTTATCCTTTATTTTTGGTGCCTTTATTTCTAGGTTTCTACAGTCAGTGAAAAAGAATGGCAGTTCTCATCAGTTGCTTTGCTTATGGACTGCACTAACCACTTTCTTTTGAGTTTCTGCAAGCCCCTTAAAATCAGCCACGTTGGTTACCCCATATATATAATTCGCTTTGTCTGTTTGTTTGTTTGTTTGTAAGTTTGTAAGTTTGTCTGTCCGGAAATTCGGTTCGACCTGAAGAACGACTTGGAGAGGTCCAGTCAAGGTGGGGATAGGTAGGGCATGGGACAAGAAATAAAAAGCACACTTGACCTATGGCAAGCCCCGCCCACAGTGGGCGGGGCACTCGCCGAAAGTTTGGGGTTCCGCAGAAAAATGTTCATAATTCGCTTCCGGAGCAGCTTAAAGATGGGGAAAAAAGGGACTAAGGTTAGTAAGGAGTCGCCAGACTAACTGTGGCAGGTACACCCTAAATGGGCGGGGCGTACTCAAGGTGGGCGGTGCTTCTCGCAAAATTCAGTAACCCGGTTCGCGAGAGTGTTTGGAAATCGCAAAAACTCGTGTAGAATGTAACGCAGGCGAATATAGGGCACGCTCAAAGTGTGTTGAGACCCGCCCACAGTGGGCGGAGCTTGCCCTAAATTATTCATTTTAAAAGTTTGTAGCTCGGTTCCAGAACACTCCAGATACCGGAAAAAAGTGGATTAAGGTCAGCAGAGGGTCGTCGGTGAGGATTGTGGGGCAAAAACATTGTGGGCGGAGCCTGCTCCGAGGTGGGCGGAGCCAGACAAAAAGGGTCTGTAAAACGGTTCCAGAGCACTCCGAAGACCGGAATAAAGTGAATTCAGGTCAGCAAGGGTCGCCGGTGAGGATTGTGGGGCAAAACATTGTGGGCGGGGCCTGCTCCAAGGTGTGCGGAGCCGTAGATAAAAAAGGTATGTAAAAATGCGTCACAGTACTTCAGACACCGGAAAGATGTCGATTACGACAAAAGGCCGATATCAGTTGAGTCTTGAGTTGAGAAATGCGTGAAAGAAAATACGCTCGGCGCAGCCGGGACGTATCAGAAGGAGGCGCGCCGGTGAGCCGACTGGTATCATATATTGCAATGGACTGGATCGCCTGTCTGCGGGCTGATGCTGACGGTTTGTGTCAACAGGGCTGGGTTTGCTGGGGGGCCCCAGCTCGGCCTCGACCTTTCCTCCCAGGTTCTTGAAGCCCGTTACCAACAAGGTGGGAACGGGTCGGCGCACCAGGCCGAACCCCTTGACCACATTTGCTGGCATCTCGCCAGCGGAAAAGACTGTTTAGCTGTCACCGCGCGTTTCTTGGTTCTCATATGAATGTTGACAACATTTTATTTGATAGTCCTAGATGATCATTGCGCAGGCTAGTTAGCTTTCCTCGATAGTAGCCAAGGCTAATTTGTGAATCTTCCGCGAGAAAAACACCTAATTTATACTATAGTCTCCGTTCATATCAGCTGCATCCAAGCCAAAGATGAGCATGCTCAATACTGCAATCTCGGTGAGCGCAGGACATTGATGAACAGCAAGACCACGGGACAAACAAGGAAGAAAATGACTTATCCAATCTAAATAACGCGAGGGAAAACCTGAGCAAGGACTTTGCCTGTAATGCTCTCCCTTATGATCCTGATCAGGGCACATCATCGTTAAGGATTCCCCAACAGGGAGTTCGTACTTGGTTTGCCTTCTGAGAGAAATTCGCATCATTACAAAAAATTTTCACAGTAGTCGACATTTCGCGCTTTTTCCTGTTTCACATGTGCTATATATCCCCTCCCCCCACTCGGCAGCAAAATTTTGACGAAAAAGTAGGGAATTTTCCGGGAGCTTGCGGAAAAACTGGAAATTGTGGTGGAAAGTTGGGGAAATTTAACACGTTGACGACGAGCCGTTTTTTCATGAATTGCCCGTGGGACGGCACGTTTTTCTTCGTAGAAACTTAGTAATTTTTGAATAAATGAATGGCTACGGTCAAAGTGTTTCAAGAAATGCAAGATACGAGTATACGAATCTCGAATCTTTGACACAATTTAGCTTTTATTGCTCCAATCTTCCAAAACCAGGCCATTTTTACCAACTTCTTCCTCTGGAGGCAGATTTGGCTGAAAATTTGTCTGCCGGGGTAGTTTGACCTCCTAAAGATCATTATTGCATCCCCTTGGCCCGAGAATGTTTGTTCTTGAAATAATTTTATGAAAAGAAAATGAAACAATTGCGCAGATTTTGAGTTATATAATAACTGTAGGATAGCATTGGGTCGCGCCATTCCACAAGACAAACTGGCTATCGTTCACCATTGACGGAAATCGTCGTCAACGCGGCAAGTGGATATGATATTCTTGTTTAGGGGTCGAACTACCCCTAGGGACAAATTTTCAGCTAATTTGGTGATTTACGGTATTTCGGCGCCTGTGGCGCGGGCGCCAGGTAGTTTGTGCCAAGCAGCTGTGGTATTCATTTCAGAGGGACAAGCTACCCCCCAGGGACACGTTTACGACAAACTTGGCTGTTCGTCCATCTTTATTCTTAGAAAATATACTGGCAGACACCATTGTCTGCCATCGTCGTCAACGTGTAAGGGGGTGGTATGTAGGATGGGGTCGGGGGACAGATTATCTTCATGGTTTCCTCCCTCCCATCCCCCCCCACCCCTCCCCCGCTCGACAGCTTGATCGTATCACCAGGGGGAGTATCAAGCCACCTTTAGGTGGAGGGGTCGCACGGACTTGACCAAAATTTCCAATTAATGATGTGCCGTGATCGCGAGGTGGAATGAGGGATTCTCAAAAATAGCGTCTTATAGGAGCTGCTGAGGTAGCGGTTGTAGCAATTTAATTTCGGGAGTTTCCATTTGAGTTGAAGGGTGCAAAAAATTCGGGAAAAGGTTGAAGTTTCTCTGATTCCCATTCCTAAAAGGCCTCATCATCATCATCATTGACCCCGACAGCTCCGCACACTTTTAATATGCCTTTTTTCATTTTTGCTTACTTTTTAAGTGGACATTTCTGCAGTCATGATCAGTGCAAACAATAGGGCATGTAAAGCGGAGTGTATTGGAGCGCAGCCAGAACTGCCTTTTCCCCAACTGATACCCTCCCGAGCAGGCTACATTTGGTGGGAAACCTGTCCCCGCTGTGTTCCATGCCACACCGCTTCATGCAACCTATCGTTGCCAGAGATCATGACTGTACATTACTTTAAAAAAATAGTGGATCTACCGACACGTACGTGAAGAGGCACACCCGCCACCGCAAGAGAAGACCCTGCCCACAGTACAGACGTAATTACTTTGATTTTTCCGAATTCTGTTTGATCATCTTTTGTTTTTTTTCATGCTGACTTCTGCTCTCACCGATTCCAAGCTTCTTCGGGAACTTGGAGGTCAGCAGCAGTAGGGGTGCAGGTGAAGTTGGGAAGACTTCTTCGAAAGTTCATGCCTAAGACGGCCGTGAACGGACGAGAGAGAATTAACGTAGAAGCTTTCTTCATCGCCATGGTACACCCTGATACTAACTGCCTCATCCGATTCGAGGTCTTCTCATCTGGTTTCTTACCTGTCCAAGTTGATTGAGCTTGAGCTGTGCCTGACTGACCCAGTTCGTCATAATATGGGCAGAATACCCTCACAGTATTATCACACGGGAGGCGTTTTTTACATTAAGAAGGTGCCAAACAACACATAACAACAACAAGACATTGAGAATTTGTGAAACCTTATGGTTGCTATGATGCAAGCAGGAGCAGGAGCTGAGATTACTAGTAGCTTGTATGTGAACCACCAGAGATTTGAATACTTCTATTGCAGTGGGAGCAACTACCAAATCGTGTTCCTGGAAGTGGCTCACCCCCGAAATCCTGAAAGTCACGTATTCCCATCGCAGCACAGTTTACCTTGTTAGAAAAGGTGAAGAAAAAAATGGGATCGTTAGTCGAAGCCAAGTGTGCATACCGTAACCCACTGAAGATTTCAAAGTACCTCTGAGAGATTTTTCTATTCCTCTTCTCTTTTCTCTTTCGAAAGTTGCTCAAGTATGCTCAGAGAACCAAAGGTGCAGAAGAACTACCTCTTTTCACCTTTTTCCGATCTCTAACGAACCACTTTCTTCTAAACACTCGTCTAACCATATTTGAGTGAGATGCCGTAAGTTTCACTCAATTAAAGGGCTTCTCTCTAGAAGAGGGGCGGCGAAGGAGAGGAAGAATCCGTTCAGGCAGACAGGGCGGAGTTTAAGAGGCGTTGACGAAGCCGTGGGACAGCACTGTCTGTTGGCAGCACATCGGCAACACCTCCACAGAAAACCATGCGCCATTTTGATCGAATCATCACCATCCTTCTCTTCGCTCTACTTGGCATCTTTGCCCAACAACAGTATGATGAGGTCAGTTATGTTTGTATATCATGTGCGAGAACAATGGGCCTTTGAAATTCATAGGATCTATTTCCGGACGAGATGATCCCAGACGGCACTGCTTCAAAAACTTCAATAATATCGAAAGATCCATACTTATTCCATTCAACATCTTTTCGAAGCAGTATTTCAAAGAACGCCAAGACTTGAAAATGTGAACGCACCTGCCCCTATGGCTGCGCTAATTGCCGATTGCTAATTCAGCCTTCCTTTAGCGCCTTTCAAGGCACGCATATAGCTGCGATCAGTGCCTATAAAACAGCAAATGTTCCTCGTCAGTCTTCTTGGAGCTTTACGATGTTCCATGGCAGGACCTTGCACTTTGAATCTTACCGAGACGTGCAGCACCATTGCTGAGGTTTTCTCGACGAGCCGGCAGGCACATTTTGATTTTGGGATGGGGCAAGCGCTGAGTCAGCCTCTAGAAGCTCTAGGAAAACTCAAAGCTCAGTAGACAAGCTGATTAGCAGCAAACCCTAGAACTTTCTAAATGAGTGGTTGATTGAAAGAACATCCTCGAAAGTCTCGAAGATTAGAAATGAAAATAAAGTTTTCAGTGTAGGAGTCCGCTTAGGTGGGGGAAATCACGTACACTCGAAATCCTGAAGATGTGGTAGGCGTTGCTGCGTACGTCAACTAAACGTGACGTTGACTGTGCGTTTAGAGAGATATTTCCAGTTCGACACAGTTGTGGTCATGTCTCTGTTCAGCACAGAACAAGATGACAGTTGCCTCAAACTGAAATATCCCACGAGTAACCCATTCTATGCCATGTTCAAATGCCACGCCTACTCGTTTTCAGGGATAAGAGTGTAACTACCTGTTAACACCTACGGGCAAATTTTGCGTGAACTTTTGCAAAGCTACAAAAAGTACTACTCTCTGCGTGGGCCAGGGGTACGAAGATCTATGCAAAATCTTGGATGGACGAATTTCCATATAACTATTCGATAGGCGAATGAAAAAATTGTGGTATTTTGCCATTTTACAGCTTTTAGGTAACAGAACTTGACAAAGTTGGCCGCTGTGTCAATAGTTTTCGAAAAGCCCCCCCCCCCACCTGAAAGGAGGAATTCTCTGCGCCTCGCACTAACAGTTAGAAGTCAAACGTTCCTCTGTGATACATAACTGACTCATATTTGCCTTACTTTAATGTAGTGGGATTTGATGAAATTCTTCGAGCTCATAGGGAACGATAGCAAGGCTAAAATCTTATAGATTGCCCTTCAGCAACAATTCCTCCATATGGAAGAAAAGTTCAGCTCAAAAGTCTTGTTGAAAGTATTGAGAGACAGCGGAGGAAGTTATACTAATGCTTGTGGGACGCTTCATGCATTCAGCCTCAGTTCAGAATCGTTGAAACATTTGAGAGACTGACTCGCGTAGATAACAACTTTTGTGGCCCCAATCGAAATCGTACTTGACGCTTCGTAAAGGATTTTCTGCTCAATGAGTAATTACCAATATGTGTCGAAAATGGATAAGGATAACCCCGGGAACCAATCAGGAGAGGTGAGGGATAACGATGACTTTTGGCGATGACTCATCCTTTATCATAGCGCACGGTGCATTCCGCTTTTGCTCAGAATTTCCTCAGAATCAGCAGGATTTCGACTGTAAATCAGCAATCACTAGCGGGAATCAGTCAATATACGGTTTAGCCTATTCGTTCCTCCAGACAGTTTACCAATCTCTGTGGGATGGGGAGTTTAGTTGGCTCAGATGGGATTTAATCGCCTGGGAGTGGCGAGCGACACGTTTTGTACAGAAATTTTGTACAAAAATACTGATGGCAGCGGAAGCAGAGCCTTCTCAGAAAACTCTTGATAAGGAAAACCCTCTCTGTATGCCATGCGTCGTCGACCCCATTACCCGAGCGTAACGTCTTTGTAAGGTGTATTTTCTCCCTCTCCTGACTGATAGAACTTATAGAGAAGTAAGCCAGCAGTCTTGTCATCCCTCTTCGTATAAGAATGATTTATTATTCATAGGATGCCTCAACAGTTCGTGGACATCTTAAACTTTTTTGAGCCACGTTTATCTGAAGCAAATCCAATGGGCAATGTGTGCGCCGTCATCATCGATGACCTGTTTCCAATAAACGACAAGGAATGGTTGCCTCGTTTCTGGGAGGTTTTCAGACCGAGCCGAGTAACGCAGTCAAAAAATCCTTGAAGTGATTTTGAAATTTGCTTTTCATACCGGACTGATGGGTTCTGACGAGCTGAGAAGTAGGAATGGGCTAGGTCAGGGCTCTATAACGAGCACACAAGAAGACCTAGCCTTCCCAGCTTCGGGATCTCGAGCTTATCATTTTTGAAAGCTGTTCTCTTTAGTTGTTTTGGAGTAGATGAGCTTTGTTGAGCGGTGTGGACACAGGGTATAGTTTTTGCCTTGCAGCTGATTACAGAAGGGCTTGCTGGTAACCATTGCGTTTGGGAGGAAGAAACTGTCTGCGGCAAACCCCGCCCGACCGCAACACCCGCTGTCCTGTGCTCTTGTCCGATCTCAAATTCTGCTCGTACAAATGGGCTGTCTGGGAGTTCCATTTGAGGGTAGTGGCGGCAGTATCTTTTCTAGTCCCTCAACCGTTGACTTTCTGGGCGACTTGGCTTTCCTTCTTGAGCCCCACTACTCAGAATATCCGATTGTGGACTTCGACATTAGCTACACCGATATATGCGATATCCAACCAATGTTAGGAGACTGACTGTAATAGGTAGGCAGCTCTTCAGTCGAGTACGTCTGGAAACAGCACGTACTTTCAGTCCAGTTGTGAGCGAGCAACCGCACTCTATGAAATTGTGTCAGCGAAATTATCTTCAAAGGCGAACGGCGGACCTTCACTCTTATGACAGCGCAGCTCTTATGTATGGAATCGGAAACTGAATTTTCGGATATTAGGTTTTTCCCACCCCTAGCAGCTCAAAAGTTGCCGACCCGCCAACAAAATTAGTGCGGCCCCAGAACAACTTTATTGACGAATCTTGTTCAGGTGGCATCACAGATTCGGGTCGTTACTATCCTCACTAGGGATTTCCTGAACCATTAGCCAGAATCAGATGAGACAGTTGCAAAGCAGCACCCAGCAACATACGTATCACCTGTGCTCCCGTTGTGTTGATTATCGAGTTGCTCGAGGGGGGGGGGGGGCATTAGCGTCTCTATTCGTTCCTGAAACGCGCCAGAGTTGCCCCATTGGCTCCCTGGGCTAGAGGAGAGACACAATGAAGCGTTTAAAGCTAGAAGTCTAACCACCGCGTAGAGGGCCATCCAGTGTTCGTTTGACACCTGTGGAATCCAGTCGGTAATCGCTCTGGCCCAAAAATCATCTTCGAGCCGCATGACGTGCTCGACTTACAAAATAGTCACAATCATGGCAATGCAGATGTGTCATGTAGTTAAAAGGGATAAAAAGATAGTCTTCGCCGCTATCAGTCCCTTTGTGGAAGCGGCACGCATTCTACTTCCATTCAGAATCGTAGTGGCTTATTGAATGCGATGTGGCCTATACAATGACTTGCGGGGCCAGCCGATGTACAAGTCAGTGTTTTATCCTCCCAGACGAATCTGGTACCAATTTACCGTTCCCGGAGGATAGAAGGCTTGGTTGGCCTGGGCGGGAGTCGACCCGTGGTTTGAATCCAGGATCGACGCAGTGGTAAGCGTGTCTCTTGCCACTGCGCCACCTCTGCCCTGACGTTACGTATTTACAAAAGAAGAAGCTGAAAATGTAAAGTCAACAACTTTTCGTCCAAGCTAGCCAAGCTTCTTG
>MU931791.1:0-12960 GCA_036418165.1 Cooperia oncophora | reverse complement strand
AATTGAACCTGTGACAGAGAACAGCCTTTGAGTTCCGGTGGGCAGAGCACCCAGGGAGGCGTCAGAGATGCCACTTATGAGGGATCACAGCGCCTTTGCCACTACTGTTAAGCTGCGATGGGATAATCTTGGAGACCTGAGTGCCAGAATACCTACATTCAACTGACCCGGAACTCACGGAAAGAATTGTGACGGCCGGTCAATCTCCGTTGACGCAACAAAAATCAATTTTTCATACTAACAATTGTTTGAACCATGAAAATAGATAGATGGGATCCCGATTTCCGAGAAAAAAAAACGTTCGGAATGTGACCTCCTCAACAATCGGGGCTAATGCCTCTTGAATGAGTCTGGCGGTGATACGGCCGGGCAATTCGTTAAACGAGAGGTCAATTCCGTTCGCTCGCTGTCGCCATTCTGTTCCTCTTAACGTCGACTACATGGTCTTACTGTCATTCATTCTATTCTGTCCTGTTTTTCTTTCTGTCATTATGTTCTATACCAGTTATAATATTAAGTATTTTTAAGAGGGGAGGGCTTCGAAGAAGAAGGCTCAACCATCTCGCAAGCACCATAACTTCCTAGAAAATATGTAAGTCCGAAAGAAACAGTGAACATCTTATGGCTATTACATATATTTCGCTCACAGATGAGTTATTGATTATTTAAGCGAGTAACTTCAATGTCTGACCAATCAATAACCTATACCTTAGCACAGCCAGGAACCTCTTCCGTTTTGAACTCAGGTCACTTCCTTTCCTGAAGTATCGAAGCTTCTTCAAGGTGTGGCACCATGGGAATAGAGGCCAGATACGTCCTGTTGCCAGGAAAAAAATGGCAAAAAACGACACCCCTCCTCCTCAAACCTTCTCCCTCTCATAGGACCACTCCCCTATCCCATCCTACCTATAGGGAGCTATACAGTGGGGAAATGCGAAGATGGAGTTAAACCGTCCGAAATCACTGCGAGGAAAGCGCTCTCGCGGCCACTCCTCGATGTGTTAGAAACAACTTTGACGAGTTTCCTGTCTGGCATCTGCCAAAAAGCGCTATCAAGGTCACGGGCCTGCATATGATACTCATTATATCCATGCAGATCAACAGCCGCTTCATACCAATCGCGCTTCGCTCCTATTGTCCTCTAGGCAAATGAATCGATTAGAGCGCCAAACGGTCGTCCATTTGTGGGCGGACGGGGTGGCGGGAGTTCGGGTCGGTGTGCTGTAGCTTGATCGGGCTCTTATAGGGCACCTCCCTCGGAAGCATAATGCATGCGCATGATAAGAGGTGCGCCGGAATTCTGTCCTGCCAGGCGTATTGAACCTACTCGTCTTATCGCGCCAACTGCCTTTAACCCGATTTCCTGGGCGGAGGTGGCGTGGTGACGAATGGCGCGCTTACTGCTCGCGCGGTTCCGGGTTGATCCAGGCCAAGCCAACAGCCTTTTACTCCTCGGGGAACGTCTAGTTGTACCGGATTCTTCCGGGAGGATAAAACACTGACTCGTACATCGGCGGTCCTCGCAACTCATTGTATAGACCACATCGCAATCAATAACTACGACTCTAAATGGATCGCTAAGACAGCGTGCCGTAATACCACAAAGGGTTTGATTAACGGTGAAAACTTTATCCTCTGACCCGACTCCTACGACTTTCGTGAATTTCCTCCCAATTTCCCCAACTAACTTTCACTTTCGGAGCGCGGTTATGTAGCACACTTGAAACTGGAGAAATCAAGAAGGTCGCAACCGGGATTTTGGGGAAAAAATTAGAAATGGGAAATTGAAAAAAGGAACTTTTTCGGGAAAAAAACTGTAGGAGGTGAGGGGAAAATGGTCCGACGTGGTCCGACTTTTGCCCACAACTCAGCATTCTTGTGATAGCTTTCGTATCGCGTACTGCGGCGTTAAACAGCAGTTATCAAACAATAACAGCAACCGGGATTATTTTTCTCATAAGCAATCACGATCTCCCCAGCAATCGGATACGACCCACCTTCCTCGAAGACCCTCATAGAGGAAACGACTGTTTCAGTGACCCGAATCGGTAGAGTCGAGGAGCTTCCTTCCAGGGGGTGAGAAGAAGGTGAGGCTAGTTTAATACATCGGACCCAAATAAGACCCTGCTTGTGCATGATGGGGTATGATTGTCGAACGTGCTCAGCCAAGGGGTAATACTTTTCCCGAACTCTAAAATTTGTGATCATCCATTTACCCTATGCTTGATCACCTTTCTTCAGAGAAACCATTGTATAAAACACGTGGAGGGGGAGGTGGTATGTGGCATTGGAATTCTTTGCTGATTGTTTGGTTTTCTTGTTTCAGGCGCCTTACTTCTGATAATGGTCAAAGGTATCTACCCCCCCCCCCCTTCGCTCAAAGCCAAAGTTTTGGAAAAGTTGGGAAGATGGTAGGTATGTAGATTGGGAGAGTGAGGGAGTCGTGCCGGAGAAGCAAAAACCGTAGGGTAGAAGGTGGTTTGCAAGCATTTTCCAAATGTGATGTTGTGCCCTGCCTCATCACAGCTTTCTTTACTGGAAGTTCCATTCGTACCGGTTTGGGAGCGAAACCATAAGCCTCCTTTTCTTTACGTCTTAAATGGGGATTTCCTGATAGGATCCCTTTTCTCACTTGGAGAATTCCTAATAGGTTTCTTTCTTATCCTTCCCACCCCTTCACCATGAACCCGGTTCCACTAAGAACTGTAACCAGGGCTCGCCATCGCGTTGTGATCATTTTCTGAAAAATACGACCCCCTAGTTCTAAAGAATACGAACTCCCCCTCCCTATGCTACCTACCACTTTCTAGACTTTCCCCGAAAAACCTCCAGTTGTTCAGCCAAAGGATAGATTTCCCCTCACCTCCTACAGTTTTTTTCCGAAAAAGTTCTTTTTTCAATTTTAAATCTCTAATTTTTTCCCCAAAATTTTGCTGTCTAGCGGGGGGGGTCGTCCAAGATATTAACTTCATTTTTCAACTATTAGCAAGTAGTAAGTTGTTAAGATGCCTTGGCAGTCCCTCTCCAACACACGACCAATACTGACCACTGCGATCATCACAATGAATGGCGTGCCCTTAACTGTACCTTCGTCTATTGGTTATGCTACGTTTCAGTAAGTTGACCGCTCTAATCGAATTTTTCTGAGCCGAAAGTCGGCCTTGTCAAAATGGAAAGGCCAGGTGCTAGCTATTTTTCAAGACCTTCCTTTTTCAGAAATTTTGCGTTTTTTTAATGTGTGAGAGGTTTTCTCCGTTTTCAGTGCGACTTCTCAACTTCTACGATTCTGTTCTTTTCCTGTTATGTCTTGAAGCTTTTCGAGAATTAAGAAATGCGAAATCCGTCGTGAAAACCACAACTTTCCCAACGAATTCCAGAATTGTTTGCGGGTTATTGAGGCAGTTGTCAGCGCTAGGCTTTTGCTCGAAATGTGAAATAGTGGGGAATCTCTTTGTCATTTTTCTTTGGATGTCAGCTAATGGGAGGGGGCATATTGCGCTTTCGCGTCTTCCCGTTGTCGTATTTATTGCTCTACAAGAGTTGACTTTTACAAGATTTGACAAGTTTTTTTGGTCAAACTTCAACTTGTATTACTTCACTGTTTCACCATGGTTCACAGATCTGACAGTACGGTAACTTCAGTAGGCGAACAATCGTACACCGTATCCCCAGATGAGCCGTAAATAAATCTGGGTGCACACCAAACACATCATCTCACGACAGAACGTCGAAGTTGCATGCACAATGCACGTATGTGTTGTGGTTGCTATCGTACGAGCATTTTTGGACGTTTTGGGCGAGAAGAATAGCATGGCTATCGATCTCGGCTGGGGGTGGGGGCTCGCCATAACTACACCTATAGTTTTTGCTCAAAACGCTAGCATTCCGCTGAGAAGTTTCAAAACCCTAGGTCGATAGCTAACGTTCCTTTCGCCCGAAACGCTCAAATGCAGACGAGAATTATGAACGCAGCTCACCGCAACCTAGTCCGAGTAGCTTTGTTTGATTCTCATTGAATAAAAATCTGTTTAGATTTTGAAAACAACACAACTGCATCGGAATGAGAAAGTTTTTGCCTTCCACACTAGTGAACGAAAGTTGTTGCACTACGCAGAGGTTTTTCTCCTCATTTCAGCACCGCTCCTCGATGGCTCGAGTAGTTGAGGTTTCATATGCGAGCTTATTTTTGAAGCTGTGAACAGAGCTTGTTGTGGCGGTTCAGTAGCGGTTTTGTAGATTGCAGACGAGACGAATAGTCCCACCGTTTATCTTGGTTATACAAGCACAGGGTTTGGCTACGCCCACGCCTCGAAGTTGGATGCGGGGATTAGGGGGAGAGGGTCATGGCCATCGTGGCGATGACGGAGCTGAGTTTGGATCTCGTACTACTGTATTTTGTTCAAAAAAAAAAAAAACTATGCATGTCATCAGTATCGCGGGAAACCAACAGGAGGCAAGCAGGCACTGATAAACACAAGACAAGGAGGCTATACTGTTATCAGAACCATGTCTAAGAATGTGGCTAATTGCAACCACTACTTGAACATGGAAAGAAGCAGGGCATTAATCACAGCATCTTCTTTTTCATTAATCATAATCAACGCATTTCAAGCATTCAAGCAAATCAGGCATTGCTGACTCGCCGAAGGAGAAAAATGCCAAAACTATTTTGTTGTACCATTTTAATCAACTTCGCGAAATTCGTGACACTTCCATCTGGAATGCTTCAACAAGATGCCTCAGAAATGTGTAAAGACTCCGCCGCGATGCTATGAGAACATTCTGAAGCCACACGCGACTATTTGACGAGCGCCGTTGGAACCCAATTGTACAAGTACATTTATGAATAGAAAAATGATTTATTGGAGCATCCAGCGGACCTATAGTTCTTACGAGCACTACTCCATGCAATCGTTCTAATCACATGCAATAGTTTAATCCTTTGGATATCCTTAGCATCGCAACAACTACTTCCCCAAGCGATTTCTACGCTGTTGTCGTGATACTGTGTTTGGTGTGCATCCAGATTTATTTACGGCTCATTTGGGATACGGTGTACGATTGTTCGCCTACTGAAGTTACCGTACTGTGCACAGATCTGTACTTGTTTTCTCGACAGGACATTGAGAAGCAGCGAACATGCAAAATGCCCCCTCAAACCAAAATGCGCCCTTTCTTGAAGCAAAGTTTCGCGCCAGTTCCACTGAATACTTTGGAGTATCACATTATTCTAACACATAATCGCCTAACATGAAGCCTTGGCAAACCTTCACATTGCTTCTTCAATTCCCACTCATTTTCTTCGTTATCTGTTTTTTCTCATACCTATTCATTTGTTGTTATCCATCCACTAATTGAAAGAAATTTATGGGACCAGTTTCCGCAACGTTTTTCCAACTACTTGTTGCAGTCTGAATACCTCTGAATGAAATGTGACTGAAACCAGTTTCGTGGATAAGAAAATGTCTTTCCAGTGTTATGACCACTTAACCGAACACTTCGTTTTACTACTCTTAAGAATTTGGCGGAAATGCTTTTTGAGCAGTTTACTAATTGAGTGCCAGCGGACCGAGGTTTGAAAAACAGTCCGGAAGGATTAAAAGCTTAGAGATACCCCAGTCTAAGACGTCCTGCCCTTGTAGATGAATTTTGCTGCGTGAAAATCGATAGCGTGGGTCTCTCTGCGACATGTCCGAGTTTCTCGGGGTGGCCACTAACTCGCCTCTGCCACCGATACTGTGGAACTTGTACGTTCTACGTGTAAACTGTTGACCCGCTCTCGCCTTCCCCACTTCGGCTTACCAGGCTAGATAGTTGTTCATACCAAAACGACTCGCGCCGCACACTGCACTTCGAATGGGGCTCTCTTGCCAGGTTGCTTTACGACCCCCCCTTTTGTGCGAGGAGTCTCGCGGTACGATCCCCCCCATGGCTCCTTTACGAGGCTGGATGACTGGGGCCTTTGAAGCCTACTCGTTGTAGCGTTTACTACTCGCCTTATACAAGAGCATAGCGTTCGTGAGGGCTCGGGGGGGCGTGCCCGCCTTGGGCCACGCCACTCGTACAATCCACGCGTGTAGTATCCACCAAGTGAACCAGATAACTTCCTAGGCTTGAAATACGACGCGCGCCCAGACACGCTGGCGGCCCGGCGCAGGGCTCGGCTGTGTCGTCCCGCGCACCTCCAGCGACAGCACGTGCTCTCCGGGCCGCCCCAGCCGCTCGCTCGCCAGCACAACACAGATCGCCAGCGTCCGCAAGGATGAGAAAAATCAACTAGAAAAATAAAGTCTCTCATCGCATTGCAACTACGCGACCCCCCCCCTTTGTACCTGTGTGGGCCGCGCGCCGCCCAAATACGACTGCCGTCGCATGAGCCGCTCCCAATTCAGGCGAATCCATAACGAGCAATAATTTGCTGTGCCGCCCTGCTCCTACTAACCTCAAGCGCCCGACTTCGAGCCGTCAGGCGTCGGACGGCGGGCAGCTCGACGCGCACGAAGGGCACGATGGGGTTATGCCAGTGCGGCAGCCACATTGAACATTGAGTCCGAAACAACACGCAGCAAGCCCGAAATTAGAAAAGTGGGTTGAGCAAGGAAAAATTTGTTTCCGAATCAAGTGCGCTCCCCGTGCTGCCTTTCGTCCCCTGTGGCTGCAGCATAAGAAGTATTGTATAGTGCCAGCCGCCCCCGGCGCGCGCTTAGTAGTGATCGCCGCTACGACTGAAAGCTTCTTGCATAACTCCAAGCTAAGTGTGACTTGTTCCGCAATTTGATCCCCATGCCGGGCAGGCAGAGCCTGTTCCAAAGACCGAGCCCGAGGGCGATGCTAGTTCTCCCTCTCTGGACTCACGGCCAACACCGTCAAGGTTCCGTTGCGTGTCTCATTACGACGGAACTGACCCGTTAGTTAGTTCTGGTAGACATACGGGAGATCAGTTGGTGATTCGCTATCGTCGATGCTGCTATATATTGCCGCGATGCCGTGCAAGCAGTGATAGTAAGTTGCCGTGCGAGAGGAGCGTGCTACAAGTCATTTGGGTAGTTTGATTGCCTCAGGGATCGTATTCGTTCCATAGCTTGGCCTGCGCCGATTGACTTGGTGTGCAGTTGCGCTCTAACTGCAACTCTACAGGCGTCTGTGGGCCATTGTCTACGCAGTATGCTCTGCTGGCACGTGTACTTAGCTGTTCTACTCCTCTCTCAGAAGATCTCGACAATCGGCCACAACGCGCGTCATGCGCGTGGCCCGCAGGCCAGCCTGCCGGGGCGGTTGCTTGTGGCTGGAGATGCAGAGAATGGAAGTGGCTGTGGTTCTGGATAGATGTCGCCGCCCGGCTCCCTGCTGTGACCGCCAGCGGAGATAGATAGGCGCTCGGCACTGCGCGGACCTGTGCAAGCGCGAGTGCTCGGTCGCACAGAGCACCTCGGCGGTGACCAAGGGAGGTCGTGCTTGAAGCCTACTCGTGCCGTTGGCAAGTCCGAAGTCTGATTTAATGGATCTCTCTATTAAGCATAAATTTCATACTACTATTATACTTGTGTTAGTATCCACAGAGCCGTCCATCACCGTTTTAAATGAAGAACTTGGCCCTCTCCACATTCGGGATATGGAGCACGGCTTCGGTATAGGGGTAGGGGTGAGACTCGTAACTGATTTTCGCTTCTCTCGCGCTCGATATATATTTCTCCGCGTGACAGGAAGCCTCGTTCGGAGATTTATATTATGCGGCATCATGCGTTTCGTGCGCGTTGCACTAGTGTCGACACGTGTCTAAGTACGTTGTCAAAGACAATTACTCTTCGTGCGGTCAAGAGTTCGCGCGTCAGATCCCCGCCAAAACCTGATGCGCCGCAGTCGTGAGGTTGCGCAATCGATTACGCTTGGGCGTACAGAGCCTGCGAGCAGGCTACGCGTGCTTTTTCGACGCCGCGATGCGCAGCCGTGCTATTGGTATTGGGCGGATTCCAAGGCAACTCTCGGCAGGCAGTCGAACAGAAATTTGGCCGTCGCTGCACGTCGACCCGTGCGTCTCAAGTATCGCGCGCCCGCCTGCATGGCTGTTGCTGGCGCAAACTAAGTTGCAGCTCCCCTTACACGCCCTCTCGTTGGCGCCAAGGACTATCTCGGCTGGCCCTGTAAGCCAGATCAGGAAGAGGTTGGAGCACTTTCTGAATGCCACTGCGATCTGTATGGAAGTATCTTGGCGCATCGCTGGAGGGCCTGATCTAGGTCGAATAATTTTCAGGCCCTCATTGCTAAATTGCTATTTTTCTGTAAAACTGACCTTCTAAAACGAATACTATTAAAGAATTTTTTGAAGCTCCAAGTGTTCAGAATAATTGACAGTCTTGTTCGCTGGGATGCTGGAGTTCAGGTAGTTCGGTTTGGTTCCAAGCCAGTCCTTTTTACACCAATTGTCTCTTGTCTGCTTCCATAATTGGTTGAGAACGGTTTGGCGGCGCGATGACGGGTCGTATTTGGTCGTCGGGAGAGGGGGTCGTATTTGGGCTGAGAAAAATTTATTTTGATAGTTGATTTTTCTCGCTTCACGGACGTTGTAAAAAGGGGGGGTCGTACTTGCTCATTGTTGGGAGAGGGAGGGGGGGGGGTCGTATTTACTTTCTGGCCTTCTGGGAGAGGTGGTTGACTTTTCGTGATTTTCCTGTTTCATGTGTACTATATATCCCCCTCCCCCTTCCCCGCTCGACAGCTCGATGAGGAGGGAACCAGGGGGTCGCACCAACCCCCTAAAAAAAGGGGGGGGGTCGTACGGACTCGACCAAAATCCCCAACCAATGATGTGCCCTGCCCAGCATCCGCAGCGAGCTACAACCCTAGGATGTTTCTGTTGGTCAGTTCAGTGGGATTGTTTATGTTCGACCGTTCTATTCCAAACAATTGTAGTTGGATATCGGACCATACCTGCTCTATTGATTTCAGACTGATCACGCCTTCTGGCGCAGGTTCCTGTTAGATGTCATACCCTGCTCTTGAGGGCCTTTATTCCGTACACGATGAGCTCGGATCAGGAGGTGCAGATTTTCTTACTATTGGAAATCCTTTTCGTTTTGCATCAGATTCTGTCGTATGGCTTGTACTGAAAATTCCCCTGTGCTTTTTTCTAGGTTTCGGCAAGGTCAAATTAGCAACACATTTACTAACTGGTCTCAAAGTTGCCATTAAAATTATTGACAAAAAAGCAATTGGCGTTAGTTTTCAATGTGACTTGTTTTTTTTCAATCGGTTAAGATCTTCGGATAAATTTTGTTTTGTCTTGATCTTTTCCAGGATGATCTGCCAAGAGTTACAACCGAGCTCGACGCTCTTAAAACACTATCACATCAGAATATTTGTCGGCTATATCAGTTTATTGATACTGAAGATAAATTCTTCATTATCATGGAGGTGAAATTCTTTGATACTTTTTTATTCCTATCAGAAATGGCGCTTATACTTCGCGATTTGATCGCTTGGATCGCACGAGCGCATCAACTGCGCGATCCTGGCGATCGGATCTTGAAGTATGAACGCGCTCTCAGATAGTTTCGAGAATTCTTGATTGAATTTGGCCGATTTCCAGTACTGTAGTGGAGGCGAGATGTTCGACTATATCGTACGAAAAGAGCGCCTTGAAGAATCTGAAGCTCGCCATTTTTTCCGTCAACTTGTACAGGCTATGGCGTATGTGCATTCGATGGGTTATGCTCACAGGGATCTTAAACCGGTATGAATATTAGTAATAACAAAAAGTCCAAGCTTTTATCCCTTCGGTTGGCATGGCTTTTCACAAGCTCATAACTGTTGAAATTGCCATTCCACATTCCCTCCTGAGTTCCAATTTGAAAGTCAAGTAAGCTTAGGAAGGGAAACTGCTAATATTCTTCCTCCAAGCTCAGCTTTAGGCCGCGTTCATACTTTGCGATTCGATGATTCGGGAGTTCTGGCGATTCGAGCGATTGCATGAGTGTAGGTATCGATCTAGCGATAGGGGAGAATCGGCGACTGGCCACCGTAGCTCCAAATCTCCGCAGTCACTAACGACAGGCACCGATCAGTACCCATCCGCTGCTACGGCGCGAAATTGCCCGACACGCCGAGTCGCTCAGAACGCCAGACCGCTGGTTCCCCCAGTCGTCGGATAGATGTCTATAGATTCCTCGCCGCGCAATCTGTCGAATCGCGAAGTCTCCCAGATCGCCGGATCTCGCAAAAACGCGGTTCTAAAGAGAATAGACGACCGGGTCAGCGAGGCGGCGTTCTCCTGCAGCGTACAGTCTTCTCCATTCTCACTTGGAGTTGAAACTCCCGCTTAGGATCATATTTCTGCAAGTTTCTTGCAGCTGTAGCATTTTTACCTATCTATTTTTACCTAGCATTTTTATCCAAAAGGACTATTCAGGCTCACCATCTAAGAAAACCTACCTTTAGGTGGGTTTTCTTAGATGGTGAACCTGAATAGTCTTTTTGGGTGTTCTGACCACATCGGAAATAGGATTAACAGTGCTTAGACAGTCATGAAGTACTTTTTATTATTTTGGTATTACTCGTCTTCCAGGAGAATCTGCTTTTGACAGAAGATTTGCATCTCAAAGTGATTGATTTCGGTTTATGTGCGAAACCATGTTCACTTTCACGACCGCTTGATACCTGTTGTGGTTCGCCTGCATATGCTGCTCCTGAACTTATTGCGGTTGGTTTGAGTTTACTGCGGAGTAGTCCGTTTTGTCAGATTACACTTGTACCGTGCAGCTAACATTATGAAACCTGACATCGGTTTCACAGGGTGCACAGCTTTCAAAAATCATCTGAGGAAGTATTTTTAAGGGTAAAGCATATCTTGGTAACGAGGCAGATATATGGTCAATGGGAGTGCTGCTATACACACTTCTTTGTGGTTCTCTCCCCTTTGAAGACGAGTCAATGCAACTTCTTTATCGGAAAATAGCGGTACGTTCTTTGGTTATTCAATGCGTACGACGCTAGGGATGTGGAGCGTTACTTTCAGGTCGCGGCTTCGCGCGTTCTAGCATATTATGTTCTCGCTAGGGGCTAGACGGTTACAGACGGTCTACGGACAACTTGAACTCATCCTTCTGAACGCGTCGATCTTCTCTTTTTCTCTGCACTCTCTTGTCCGCATGGCACACTCCTTGTCCGCATGGCTCACTATGGCCGTTGTGACTTCGCTCACTCCAGCTTTTCACCGACTACAACTAGCTCATCCACCCTGGAGTCCCCTCCCTTGAAAAATCCTGTTTCCTGGCTCGCCACACGTTTTTTTGCACGTGCGTTTTTTTGCACGATGCTTTGGCAGCCGCTGCCCTCTATTCGTCTGCGTCACAGGGTTTCGTAACAGGACCATGCACAAAAGTTCAAGATGTCACGTAACCGTTACAGACATAGAGAGAGCTAGTCGACTTGAGAGGAGCGGAGGCAGAGAAAGTCGACGCGTCGCAGCACTACTACGTTGAGTGAATTGGGTCCTGGTGCGAATGCAGCGTACGTCAGCTCGCTTACCATGCCTGTTTTGCCTGCACTCGCCGCGACTTGGATGTTACGCTCCTCACCCGAAGGTGGCTTACGGTGGCCAGAGACCTTCGCGTAGATGCCCCAGAACGTAGGACTACAAAGTTCCCACTATAGGTGTAGAATGTGGCTGTGTGTTCTTTCCGATCGCTTTATATGGTCCACGCTGTGCGCGCGAGTCCTCTCTCTCTCTCACTCTCTCTCTCTCTCTCTCTCTTCTCTCTCCCTTCTCTCTCTCTCTCTCTATTCGTCACATGCACTTTCAATACTGAAAACCAGTTTTGCCTCATTACGCGCGTTTTTACGGTCTCCTCTGCGCTTCTCCTCACATGAATGTAAAGCCATAGTTACTTTCTTGGGACCCACTAGCCACTACTTGCAATCGCGGGATTTGTCTTCAACCCTTTCGTTTCTTTTTTTCATGCGGAAATGACACTCATATTTCAGAGAGGGACATATCCTGAACCGGAATGGTTAAGTCCAAGCAGTCGAGCACTGTTACGCAGCATGTTACAGGTATAATTCTTAACTATACACTGATAGCTTCTTGCCCACTTATAGATCTTGCCGATTTAGGTAAATCCTCAGTATCGTATAACAGTAAAGCAGTTGCTAGATCATCCCTGGATTAACTACAAATATAGTCAAAAACTCAAATGGACCAGCATTTACGATGTAAGTTGTCCACCTTTCCTAGTACGGGTGCAGTACGGAAATGTCGCGTGGGTGGGGTCAAGAAGCGACGCTATAAGTCGTTGCGCCTTTATTCTCGTCTCCTACGGCGGTGAAAAAAGGGGAGGGGGCGTGCCAGTGATGCAGTTTCTTGACTCCGCCCATCCTTCAGACATGTTTGCTTCGTCCTATTTGGGAGAAAACTAATTATTAGTTGATGGTTTCAGAGAAATGTTGTCGATGAAGAGGTAGCAACCGAACTGGCGTTTCACCACCGGAGATCACTCGCCGAGATGATCGCTTTGATTAAGGTTTCCACCATGCAGTCTTGCACGCCGCTGACGCTGGAGCATTTTGAAGCGCTGGATTTGGCACGGCCCTAGCCCGTTCCCCACCGATTGTGGAAGCTGTTAGGCGGTTGGCGGAGAACAGACTGGCGGCGCGCCAAACTCAGCCCCCGAATGAAACTCCCCAGCGTCCGCGGCGAATAAGACTGTAGCGATTTCATTCGTTTTTCCCATTCAGTGTTTTGTGACGATATTTGCTATTACTAGCGAATAGTTGGTTGTACTCTGAGAAAGCTTTTTAGCGCTAGTTCACTTTCTTCCAATTCCAGGAGTGGAAGTTCGACTATCTCACTGCGACGTACTATCTTCTTTTGCAACAAAAGGGTCGTAAACAGAGAATCGCTCTTCCTCCTCCGAAAGCTAAGCCTGTGAGATGGAAATTCTTTATAGAGTCTTTGATTCAAGAAAC
>MU931790.1:0-12899 GCA_036418165.1 Cooperia oncophora | reverse complement strand
CGGTACAGCTAAAGTAGCACAAAGCTCCCTCCCCCTAGCCGAGATGCGCCCTTTTGCCTTCTGTGCCTCCTCGTCGAGTGGGAAAACGGGAAAGTAAATAAATGAACATTTAGATGATCTGGTCTAAAGGGCTTTGCTGCGGAACTTCAAACCTAGTTTTTACTTTTTCACAAAGCTTCATGGCGGCAGTAATCTGTTCTTTTCAGACTCCATGCTCATATCCCTGGGTAAGTTTGCTCTGAAAATGGCTACAAATGCCATCGATATGCTGAGCAGCAACCTTAACCGCCTCTCAAGAGAGCATCGTTACGTGGCATATGTTTTGAGCAAAGAAAAGGAGAAGCTGAAAGAAGGACACAGTCAGGTACTTGTTCCCTAATGGTAATGAGGTGTAGTATTAGACCAGTGGTCTAGGTAATTCGATCAGTCACTTAGGCAGCGTTCAGACTTCGCGATGACGTGATGCAACGCGCGTTGACGCAGTGCTATTAAAAAGGCGCTCCGATGCTCTGTGAGAGAATGCAGCCGCAGAAGGTTATTGATCGGGGCTGTTCGCTTGTGTTTCGAGGGAGTGTAGAATAACAGGTAAGTAGGCGCTGCCCTCACACAGTCTGGTACTCTCTGATACTCTCCCGAAACACAAGCGGACGGCGCCGTTCGATACCAAAATGTAAGGTTAGGCAACGCGTGCCCTCCTATTCTCCCAATACCCCCTCGGGCAGTGGTAGCCGGCGCCCATCTTATTGGCTGCATTCAGGGGTAAAGCACTGGAGCGCTGTTGCTATCGTAGCGTATCGACACGCGGTGCCGCGCGTCTCAGCACGTCATCGCGAAGTCTGAACGTTGCCCGACACGCAAAGTCAGTCTGCGATTGTCGCACTGCTGAATGGCGTGCCAAAAGGACAACTCTCTTTTAGTCAAGCTTTCGGATACATCCGCTACATCTGCTGAATCGCCCATCGGTAGGTGAATCACTGATAAATTGTGCTGGTTACAATCGAATAAGACATTGCAGGCGGTGAGGGACGAGAGAACCGGTAATAGGGGCCGTAGGACGAAGGGGCAGCGCGGTGATGTGGATTTTGCAGAAATGAATGCGGGCGGGCGGGGCGTGGTCGAGCTGGAGGGTGGGGCAAGGCAAGGCGGGCAGCGAGTGCTGGGGTAGCGGGTGGACGAACGCGGTTGCGCAGCGCTGTGCGGCTGGGCGAACGAGCTGATCTCCTGCGGCTACGTCCTCTGCGCGTACTTGCACACTGCTATTGGAGGACAGGTAACCAGTAGCAATTTATGTGAGCGAGATCAATCTAAGAGCTCGTGAGAGCGAAGCTTTTCGAGCTTTATCACCCTTCTTGCCGTTGATGATTCTTATGGGGAACTCTGTCGAATCCACGACCAAGCAAGTTTTTCTGGGTAGCAATGATAGCGTACACGGAATTTGTGGTGAGTATATATTATTCGCTATAGTTTCTCCATTGTTGAGGGGTCTCTGTCATTGCGATACGGATGGTCAATAGGTCCATATTATGGCGACGTATGCGAAATAATTGTATTTCCTGGCACCAGTAAACTCGAGTCCACAGCGAATTCACCTTTAATCAGTAAGTCGCGGAACATCCCTCTTCAAGCCCCTCGTAACCCTGTTGCCAGCCACCATAGATGTGTTGACCCGCTCTCTAACTTCAAAGAGTAAGGCGGGGTTCAAAAATAGGTTGGATCCGGTCTAACCATTAGTAGGCTGACGGAGAGTTCAGCGTTCATAGGTTGTGGGTGTGGTGGAGAACGAACACTGCCTGGCAGGCACCGCAAACCCTCGGGATGGAAAGAGCGAAGGGCGTGGCCTTTCACAGTGGGCGGAGCACTGTCATCATCGCAGCGGCCCAGAGTCCTGGTCATTGTTTCAAGTAAAATTGACGATACATTCTCTGTACTTGTGGACCGAAATACCTTGTCCATTGAAGGCATCTGCACAGGCGTTCGCGAACCGTGCCTTCGAAAAAGAACTTCGGGTTGTAGAAGTCTAACCACATTCTGAACCAGCCGGGTTTCACTGATTCATAAGCTGCTTAAACAAATCAAGAAAAAGATGTTCTGAGAAGTGTATTCTGTGAAGTTGCGTGTTCATAGGGCAGTTGTTACGGATTGAGATGGGGCTTAGTTGGGGTAACTTTGGGTTGTGCAGTTGTTACTGTTGCCGTAAAGTTATATACTGATCGATTATTTCAGATTGTGACGAAGTTCGTTTGTCAGTTCACCATTTTCGAGTTCAACAGCGTTTCAACGCAGTCAAAGCAAGTGGCAAATCCTTTGACAGCAGAGAAGGTTCGTACTTTTGAAGAGCTCCCATTGTAATGATCCTTTGAACTTCCATCTGTTTTAAGTCAAGGGGAGAGTTCTACGAATAAGCCATCTATTTGTATTTCTGAAGTTATATTTCATCGTATGTGTCTGCTCGACGGATTCATGATTTTCAGGTGTTGGGTGTTCAACGGCAATCGAATTTTGCGGCCTTTGACGTCCCTCTGCTGTTTGCTTTGTTTTTCCACAGATATATGTTGAGAAAGTTGGGACTCTGGAAGGTGACTAAGCAGTTTTTCGTTTTATTTAATTTATTTTCTTTGACCTTTTATTTACTGCCGTTGGTGCAGTGGCCGCTACACAGAATGTAGATACAGTCTTATCTGCTGCGTGTGCAAAGGCGTGTAATTTGGAGCAGCACCGAACGCGTTTTCGCCCGGTTGTTGGAGCGAGCAAGCGACAAGACTGTATTATGTCGTTCGCTTGAGTCGTCCTCACCATATGCTATCGAATACCCACTTCAACTCCTCTTTGAAAACGAGCTGGCCGGCCTTACTGACACACCCATTGACAAGTGTCGGTTGACAGTTATCCACCTTCATGAGTTCATTTTACAATCGCTGTATACGGTAGGGTCTTGCTCGTTTGCATTCTTTTCTCCATTTCGTTGAGTGTTTCTCTATTCACGTTCACAGTCTTTTCGCCTTGTGACCGCGTAATGCCTAGTGCCAACAGTGATCTTATTTAGAGAACTTTTGACTGTTCATTTTGCTTTTCGCTTCGGTAGTTAATCAACTCACGCTATGTGATTTATGATTTTGTAGCCAGGACCTTCCCTAAGATACCTTACTCTTCTTACCCAAGGCCTCAGTTTATAGACTGACAAGCATCAATGGAGAACGGATGGTAGTATCTCGACAAAAGTTCTCGATCGAAGAGATCGCTCAGATTCCGTCTCATTGTGCTTATTTTTCAGGGATGCGAATCTGTACTGTCAACTTCCAAAATTCGACGTCGGTACGTGATAAGGAGTGGGCAGTGTGGAGATTATCTGGAGGGTGTGACTTTTGAACCCCATCTTCGCAATTAAGTGTTCCTGTATCCTTATTTTGGCTCGGTATAGACGTGGGAAGCATGCATGTTCATCTGAGAGTGGTAGGCAATTTCTTCACCTCAAAGTTGTCTTTATGTGCTTCGGATCTGGAGGGTGTTAGGTCTATCAGGGCTATGCCAGATGGAAGGTTTTCTCATTTACTGGTCCTTCTGATGAACGTTTTGGTCGCACTTTTTGTCATTTATTCTTCAAATTCCTCACTTCTTTCCGAGTTGGGGGCGCGGCTATTTGTCGAACTTACACTTGTTATCGTCAGTTCCGACTACAGGGAAACAGGCACGATTCTTGCTGTTAAGGGCACCTTTCTGCGGAAATGTTTTCTATGTAAGCAATGCGGCTGCTCTTTAAGGCAATACTTTTTACAGAGCAAGGGCCCTTGAAGGCAGTCTGGCACGATGGTTTCCCACTCTGACCTAAATGCTCAGTAGCGGCCGTTAGTGTAGGAGTGGGGAACTGCCGAATAGAACGGAGCTGGACGACAAAATCCTGCGAAGAAAGCAGCCTCCGTTACTCAGTGACTTAAAATCGATTTCGGACGAGTTTCCCGTAGGCATCTTACCATCACCGCTACCGAAGATACGGCTGCATATGTGTACTCATATATCCATGCAGCATCACGGCCGCTTCATACCAATCCCTTCGCTTCATAATTTGCTTAGCAAATGAATCGATTAGAGCGTCAGGAACGGTCGTCCATTTGTGGGCGGGCGGGCGTGTGGCGGGCGTTTGGCTTGATGTGGCTTGTGTTGTGGCTTGATAGGGCCCTTAAGGACACCTCCCTTGGAAAAGGCATTATGCAGCGCCTGCTCAGGGTCGCGGAATTCCGTCCTGCCAGGCGTATTAATCCTACTCGTCGTGGGGGAGATTTAGGGGGGGGTTTATCGTGCCAACTGCCTTCAAGGGCAAACCCTGCGGTTGTATATTGCGCATAGTGGCGCTCAATGACAAACTTGTAATTGCCAAAAGCTATCCAGAGAAGAAGAAAGCGAAAGAAATGAAAAACAGCTTAAGTGAGAACCTGGTAGCCTTTCTGGACGAGTTTATCGGGGCTGCTCGTTTCATTCCAGCAAAGCGATTCCCTAGCGCCCCTTCATTGTTCTCTCATTGTTACTTCGCGTCATTCAATGGCAAAAGAGTTTGACAGTAAAAAAACAAGGTTAGAAGCTGAACTGTGACGAAAAAAAGTGTTTGACTTCCGGTGGGCGGTACAACGAGGGAGGCGTCAGGGGTGCCACTTATGAGAGCCACAATTTCGGCATTTACTTTGGAGCTGTGAAAAGGGGATAATTCTAGAGATTGAGAGTCAGAATACTTGTACAAGGAAGGACGCCCGCGAGGAATTGCTCGAGCCGCTGGGATGTCTTGAAAGCCCATAATAACCTCTAAGAGTTATTCACGCAGAAGCCGTGAATGAGCGAAATTCCTGCAGTGACTGTCGAAGACTTTTGTGATATATTGCCGCTAATAATGTTATCTTTGCGACATTCCTAGCCTTGGCGCAAGATTGGCCTCTCGCATCTGTTCAACTCTCAGCGCCAAATGGGCTCCTCAACTCCGGCTGCGGTATGTATCAGATCGCGTTCATACTTCGTGAGATCCAAGTGATCCGATCGCGAAGCATGAATGCGCTTTCAATGCGGTGTATTTGTAGTGTTGCTTTCCCCTGCATGGTAGTTACCGTAACCATACGGTCTTAAGAAGACTGCTGCTGAAAGCTAACCATCGATAAGTATCATTTTCACTATTCGAAATTTGCACTAGATTTCCGCTTGATTCCCTATGACATCCTTTCGTCTAACGCAGTTTTCAGTTAGGTTTTATTTTCTTTTCCCCAAGTTATTGAAGATTCTTAACTCATACGCAGTCTTTTTTCAGGACCAAAGACCCCAAACAAGTGGTGATATCCGTAACGGAAAAGCGAAGAGGAAGACCAGCAAAGATAAGTCTGCACCGGAACATCCAACCCAAGAGTCAGCCGAGCACCCTACGAACAAAGCCAAGTCACTGGAAGCTGTTAAAACACAATCGGATGTGGAAATGGCTGCTGCAGCACCATCTGGAACCCGAGCAACTGCCAAACCTGGAGGTTGGAACGCTATCTCTATGTCCATTCTGTTTCTCCGGGCTTTATTCGCAACACGTAGGATACATTACGCGATTACCTGTTAGATAAAACCCCTTTCCTGTGTAGGAGGTGAAAGTCCGGAGCTGCACATTATCTAGAACATCGGCATCCAAAAGCTCAGTAAGAGCGACAGGGAATTGTGACATAGCTTTAATCCCGTCCTCTTCAGTGTAGCCCCACCCATGGAGTTTAGAAATTCACCTTCACTGCTGATTCGAATGTGTTCACCCGCGCCGCTGTGCGTGTCTGCCTTCCTGCTCATCACAGTTTTTTCCCATCGCTAAGTCCCATGGGCCTTATTTTGGCGTTTTCAACAAATTCTTTTGTTTTCCTTTTTACTGGTGGACCGGTAAAACCTTCTCCGTAGCACCTGCGAATTCATATATGTACTCCACTTCCAACAAACTGCCATCAGGGAATGTGCCTTTAAGGCCAAATCCATGCATCTTTCATTTGTACGATTATTCTCTGGCTTCTTGATTACATAATCTTCAGAAGGAGGTAGACTTGAAGCTGGAGCGGATGCAAATGTTGCTGTGCCGGGTCGTAAGCAAGGGGATCCAAACGCAGGCAGGAACCCTATTGTGCGCTTTATTCTACAGCTTTTCAAGCCAAAATTCCGCTACATCAGGTATGGTCTAAAGTGATGCGTTAGAGATACAGAAAGTTATGAAGCTGCTTGTAGGGATCTCTACCCGATCATGTTCGGACTGGATGTTTTGGCATTCCTAATTATTGCGTTTGGTTATTCGTCTTTTGGTGAAGGTGGATCAGGAAATGTCATCGGTGATATTCAGGTGAGCTGAATGTGAACTGCTGTCAACTAACCCCTCCTTAGGGTCAATTGGTTCTTGTTCGGCATTAATAACCGTGGAGTTGTTTGAACCAACTCAGGGACTTCTTCGGAAGCATCGCCTTTTGGCCGTACGAAAAAGCCATTCAGTTTTAGCTCTGTAGGAAGGAGAGGATGGCGAAATGCCCACTTTTATCGGCTTGATACTCTTACGGAACTGAGTTCTCAAAAAAAACAAGTTAGGCATTCTTCAGAGATGACGGCTTCCCGCTTCAAGTCCCCCCCCCGCCCCACCCAACCCCGACTTAGTTTTCGGTGGGAAAAGTAGAAATTTTTGGGAAAAGAAATAAGGAGAAGTGGTAGGAAGTTGCGAAAATTCAGGAGGGGTAGCATGGGCGATGGGAAATGAGAAAGCTGCGGGCTGCACCAGAATAGGAAATGGGAGGGGGTGAAGGGGAGAGGGGCTGGTCGTATTTTGCAAAAAATTTTCCCAGTGGCGGTGACAAGAAAACTACAGGCAAGTCATCACATCTTTTACGCAGAATTTTGAGAAGGTGTCCAGAATTTTCAGAAAAAAATGTTTTAAAACCGTGTTTCGCGCTGATCGCATTAACGGGGAAGTTAACCGCCCCATCGGCACACCGCTCCTCTTTGTTTTGTCTTTTTTTTTCGTGAAGGAGAATTGCACCACTCCCCTTCGGCACACCGCTCCTCTTTGCCTTTGTCTTTTTTTTCGTGAAGGAGAATTGCACCAATGATGAAGATGTAACATTTCTCTGTCTCCACCCATCACATTATCGAGGAATATGACTCCAGCATGTGTAGTTCAACGTTTGAACACCACTTCATCGTGGAAATCTAGTTCTAGAGAGGAAAGAAGTGCAGCCTAGCTATTTCTTTTATCAATGCTAACAATTTTTTTCTCGAAGCAAAACGTGGATATTAGATACCATGGCCACATCATTGATTTGCAAAAAGAAAACCATCGGGGAAATATTTGCCATTATGTGATTGTTGCAGGCAAGTCGGATTCCACTGACGTTCGTCGTGATGCTGATCGTCATGACGTTAATGATTGTAATCGATCGCGCTTTGTATCTTCGTAAATGGGTTTATGGAAAACTCGCCTACCAATTGTTAATGATCGTGTTCCTTCACATATGGATCTTCTTCTTATTACCGTATCTCACTCGACGGTACGTTTACTGTAAGATGTTCATAGAAAAGTTGGGACAATTCTGCACTTTTGCTACTTCCCATTGACGTGTCGACCCATCCCCTTTTCTGGTATTGACAGGTTTTACCATGGTGGCTCAACGAGCTCGCTTGAGCTTCACAACAGTTTATAGGTTTCACCAGAGTGAGGCCTGTAAAGCGGAACTAGATCAGAGGTGAGATGTAAAATGCCCCTCTCCCGACGCCGAACTGCGCCGAAAAGTTTTGAATAGGATCGCCCAAGGAGGGATTGCGGTCCAGGGGATATCCTAGACCCTATTCAGCTCACGGGCCATGCATTTGGTAGTTATACTCTGGTTCGCTGCGGATGTCGAGCCTTGCCAAGAGGGGATGGGTTTGGCGCGTCCTGCAAGCGACGAGACTGTACCATGTCGTTCGTATCAGTCGTTTTCCACTAGTTGCGGTTGCTTACTCGCTTCAGCAATTAGTGTAGAACTGGCCAGAGGTCCAACCCAGCCTCACGCCCCTCCATCCGCATCGAGTAAGACTGCATTGCCATAACTGACCCTCGTAAGGACTTATGGGAGCGAGCCGAGGGCTAGAGATTATTCAGCGCTAAGGAATGAAGGCCGCATTTAGCTAAAAAAAGGAAGGAGGGGGGGGGGTAGTGCCGTTCTGCGGATGCTTGGGTGGTTAAGAGGCTGGTTTGGCTCGGCGCCTGCTTCTTTTCCAAAACTTGTCAATGTCTCTCCTACAGTTGGTTGAGAACAGTCTAGGACAGCCCTCCTGGCATGCCCCAGCATCCGGAGCGAATAGGACAAGAAGAGGATTTTAGGATTTCCAATTTTTCCCGTTTTGGGCACGTTATATAATATATCTTCCCCCTGACTCGGTCAATATTGAAGCACAGTCATAATATGGGCAGTATTTCCCAATGTCATGACGTGCTCTGAGGCTAAAAAACCCTTTCTGTTTCAGCTCTGCAATGGAGAATACCGTAGCACAGGCGTTGTACGTGGTGAAATGTTTGTACCTCTTGGTTTCGGCATGGCAAATTCGTAACGGCTACCCGCAACTCTGCACAGGCAACCTCCTTACCCATGCCTATGGCTTGGCGAATATGATTTTCTTCAAAATGTGAGTGTACTTCTAAGTTTCTGGACCACCTTACGTTTTTGTTTCCAACTTTGTAGAAGGTAACGGTGAAAATGTTAAGATTCATGCTGGTGCCATTCCTGTTCGAACTTCGCACAGCGATTGATTGGACCTGGACGGATACGTCGATGCCATTATTTGATTTCTTCAACATGGAGAATTTCTATGCTACAATTTATAATTTGAAATGTGCACGACAGTTTGAACAGGTAGGCGGAAGCATTTTTCCCTTCGCTGCTTCGAAGACGCGGGAATGTGGCAAAGCAATGCCGCGCTGGTGGGCGTGGCGAGCGATGTCGCGCACGACTAACGATTCGCCCTGCCCGGCCGTTCTTGTGTCAGAAAAACGGAAAAAAGGCAAAATCAACATAACATTATAACGGACTCTTGTCTCCGTTTGAATTCTTATAAGTGTTGCTGCTCCAACCGACAAACTGATACACTCAGAGAACCTGCCGCGCATGCCGCACGATAAGACGCGCGACGACGCGACAAATTATGATTGTGTTGTCCGTCTCCCCGAATTCGCATCCGTCATTACAAAAGTAGCCCTTCTCTGAACAAGATAGGTCACTCTACAACAGCGTCTTTTCCAAGGCTAGAACACGAGTAAAGTGGAGGGGGAGGGTACGACAAGAAAGTTACAGTACGCCGCGCACGCGAGAGAGGAGTTGCTCTGACGTCTGACGTCGGTCGTTTGGATGTGAACTTCGAAGTGACGAGAAGGATCGGTCTCACTACTAATGAGGACGTCTTGTCCGTTTCCCCACGTGTGGTGCTAAGGGAATAATCCGTCATTGTTACCCCACCCTGAAATGAATGGCGAAAGCTTGTTCTCTCGCTCGACTCTCCCACCACTCATCTCTGGTCTCTCTTCCGCGCTCCCAGTGTCTCTGCTTCTCTCGCTTCTTCGCATGCTTCACAAACAACTGCTGAAAGGAGCTCCTTGTTTCTGCATTTTATGGCAGCTTTTTTACCCTTTTTACGCATTAAATTTGGAACCCACAGCCTACGACTTGCAGTCACGTAGAGTGTCTTTGAACCGTTTTCTGGGAGAGGTTCTGATCTTTATATCACGAAGGGATCGGTGAACGTCTAGCGATCATCCGCAATCAGCAATCAGTGTTTCAAACGGCGCGGTTCGGCCATAGGGGGGGGAGAGCATTTTCGCATTTCACTTCTGCTACTTTTAACCTGTCAACTTGTCTTTTGTAAACCAGTAACATGCGGCTCTACGAGCTTGCTGCAGCAGAGCACAGATTTCACCAAAGCAAGACTCGTGAATTGGCTCTAGAGAAGCAGCGAAAATGCAAAATGCTACCCCCGTCGCCGGCTGCGCCTTTCAGACGTTATCCATTGCTCAGTCTTTAGCGCTGATCGTTTTCAGAGTTATCCGTCACCAAGAGGAGAACCGAAAGGTGTTGTCGTGAAGTACATGATGGGACTGCCAATGATTCTGCTTATAGTTTTCCTCGTTTGGTGTCCGTTACTGGCGTTTTCGTTGATGAACCGAATAGGTAAGTGATTACTTTGGTCATCCTTGTTTTGATTTGTTCTAAAGTCGCATTACAGGTGATATCTCGATTCCTGACCGAGTACGACTAACGATGTCGCTGGAGGGTTACCCGGTAAGCCACACATGGTTTTTATTCTACTTTTAGCGCGGTTCGGCTCAGCTTAGAGGGGCATTTTGCATTTCCCGTCGCGTTTTCATTGTTTTGGAAGAGTTGACAGGTAATTTCTACAAACTTCTTCTGGTTTATGGGTTTACAGGATATCACTTGATCTGGGCTGGACGACGGGAAGTAGTGAAAGTGCAAAATGCCCCCCAAAGCCGAACCAATTGCCTCACTTTACGAAATTGCCATTATTTCCTTTATAAATGGTTTCTTCAGCCCCTGTACGAGATCGAAGCCCAGGGATCTGAGTTACGATCAATGACAGCGGACGAGCAGAAGTATCTGACGGATACAATGAGTCGAAGGTAAGATAGTAAACGCTCATCTTCCATATCGGGAGGCTTCAAGGGGCGTTTCTGCCGCGGCTGTGTACTCCCGACTCTCCCCTCATACGTGGGTCTCTGCCATTCTTTCGTCTGGACCCTCGCCTCTCTCGCGCTACGCCCCTCGTGGGCCTCGGATAGGAACAGTACTGATTTTTACTTATACTTTTTTTCAACTGTACTTGTGTTTGTGTCATGGAATTGCTATGTATTCTGAAGGAATTTTCCCGACTTTAGGTATTTCCCATCGCCGAACAGTACCGATTCCATGAAGCGATCGCGTGATAGTGTGTCGTTTTTGAAGGAGTATACAACAAGCGATATACTGGTAAGGTTTCTGTAATCGTTGTTGGAATTTCCCCAGTATTCCCGCAAACCGTACAGCGAGTGGTACACTGATGGTGAAGCATACAAGCTTCTGCTTCCATAATGTGTTGTGAAATAGCGGTCCGGATACGGCGGAATGGCGCCGGATTTTGCGGCGGGCGCAGGTTGCGTAGTGTTGCCGCGCGCGGCAGGGGGTATTATGTAGCTAGTGCGGTGGGTTGCCCTATATGAGTGGTAAAGAATGAAGGATAAAGTTTTCGCCGTTCATTAATTGCTTTTTGGATGCGCCACACAGTCTACTTCCATTGAGAACCGTAGTGGCCGACTGAATGCGATGGGGCCTATTCGATGATTTGTGGAGGCCAGCCATTGTAGAAATCAGTGTTCTTAGCCTCGCAGACTAATCTGGTAGAAGTAGAAGATTAGTGGGCCTAGGCAGAAGCCGATCCGGATTTGACCCCAGGACAACGTGCGTGTTAGGCGTGCCACTTGCCACTATACCATCTCCACCTTGAGGATGAATGATTGGTGCATAGTCGTTATATACGTTCATTTTTTTCAGGTAGTTAACTTCCGTCCGGAGTCTGAAGTAGCATGGGGAATATCCGAGGCGTCACGTGTTGCACTGATGTGAGTAGCGTACAGAGTAAAGATTTAGCGACCCCGTTGTATGGATGTTTTTTCAATGATAAACGCTTTTTAGTCAACAGCTGAAAGGCAATTCATCGATAAACTTCATCGTAGCAGTGGAATTCTCTCGACCATATGATGAAAAGAAGAAGGAAGTGCAGAAACATGCCACCCAATGGTCTATCGAATTCAAAGGAGATGACAAACAACGCAAAGAATGGGTTGCAATCCTGGAAAGTCAGGGTGGACAGACGGTATGCTTTATTCACTCTGAGAACTTCTATTTTTCTAATAAACGATATCAAACTCTCCGCCTGTCCCTCCCTGGTAGTGTCGGAAGACTTCTCATCCTTACCCGTTAGTGCCAAAAGAATCTGGATATCTGTGATGAAGGAGCTCCATCTAAGGCAAGACTACTGTAAAGGCGGAGCTCCTACTCGGAGGGGGGATACACGAGATTGACTTGAAAAACTGATACAGAAGTGTTTTCTTTTGAACTTCCCATTTGCGAGACTAATGGATCCCGCCAGTAGTGTGCTTAGTGGCACATTAATAGGAGAGGCGGGGTCCTTCTCTACATTTATTTAGAATTAATTTCAATAGTTTGGGGATGCTTTACTACTACATTTCCACGTAATCATCTACGCCACTTGCCAGTGCGCGACAATTTGTTTACACTTTAAGGCGAAATATACGCCCGAAACGCCATGAAAAATACTCAAAGGCATGAGGCACGAGAATTTATTAATTGCACAGAAATAGTAGCGGGGTGTTATATAGTGGGAAAAATGACGAAAGAGTGGAGTCAAACGGCCAAAAACCGGCGAAAAATTTTCTGTTCTGCCGGCATTGGACGAGCATTTTCGGACGAGTTTCTCGTTTTCATCGTGCCAGCAACCTCTTCGATAGTTACGGCGCACGCATATATTTATATACCCATAAAGCAATGCTTCATATCAGTTGTACTTGATCAAAGAAGTCATAAAGATATCGGCGCCGATGAGACTGCACGTCCATTTGTAGCGGGCAGTTGCAGTGTGCGTCTGGGTCGGCATGTTGCACATTGGTAGGCGTTATAAAAGCGCTCTCCGTTGGAAAAAGCACCGCGCAGCGTGCGCCAAGGGTCTCAGTATCCTTCCGTGCTAGGCGTGCCGATTCAAACTGTCGCTTGCCTTTAACTGCTTGAAACGATCCTATATTTGCTAGGAAGATTGTATCCAGCTGAAAAGATATAAGTTAGGGAAATTAGCTTTCTTGTCGTTGTCGAACATTTTAATCGAAC
>MU931789.1:0-12022 GCA_036418165.1 Cooperia oncophora | reverse complement strand
TCCTTGCATGACAGTGTTATCGACGATATTGCACTGTTCTCGTATCTATCATTTTCATAGAAGAATGATGAACGATTAACTGATAGATAGCTGCCGTTCCGTAGCTGAGCGCGAGTACATGATTGGACGGTCTTCAGAGACGATTCCCGCGATCAAGTGTTATGGGTAGTAGGTGTTCATGAATGAACTAGTAGCCCTAAGTAAGTTCTCAGTAGAATCCTTAGGGAAATCTCTGCACAGATGTCGAATATTTAGTTATTTCTGCCAAACGAGGTTATTAGATAGAACCTTTTATTGGCCCGACGTTTCGACCTTCTCGTCTTCTTCAGAGGCCTGAAAATGGCTCGAAGCTTTCAATTACCACTACCATATCTGAATACGCAGGTGAAACTGTCCAATGGCATTGCTAAAGTAAAGTGGTACCGCAAACCCAGCTGTAAGAATATCCTGATTCACGCAACGTCTTCACATCCTGTTGCGGTAAAACGTGCAGTCATCAGGAACATGATCACGACTGCAACCAGGATGTGCACAGGCGAGGTAGAACGACAGGAGGAGAAAATGGTTATGCGGTACGAGCATATCGTAGAACATCGAATGCCAGCCTTCGACATGTATCACGCCAAGGGAAGCTACCCTTGTGCCTTCCTTTTATTTCCGATGACATCAGCACTGAAATACGTCGCAGTATTGTGAGAGCACAGTTGCAGGATGATGTTGTCTTGGTGAGCATTCCCAACAGCAACATCAAACGCCAACTTGTTCGCAACAGACTGTACGACAGGCAGTGCATGACACCAGGTTGCGTTATTTGCCCATATGGAAGGGTAGGAGATTGTGAGAAAACCGGGGTAATTTACCAACTTGAATGCAGGGCTTGTAACAGCACGTACATCGGGGAAACAGGAAGGGACTTAGCTACTCGCGTCAAGGAACACCTAGCTGGGAAGAGGCGTGATATGATGACAACTCCTCTTGGCAAGCATAAGATTGAGGAGCATAACGGGAATGACTTTGATGTTAGCTGCACTATACTCGGGTACGAGACAGAGATTTCTTCCAGGAAAGCCCTGGAATCGTTTTGGATCTTTGCGAGAAAACCAAGGATGAACGGCCGAAACGAATGTCCGTCAATTACTAATGAGTTCTTGCCGTTTGTATCAGAGTGCGAGCTACAGTAAGGGCGACGTGCACAATGACAATTTTGACTTATGTGACACGATGAGACTCATTCGTCCTTACTTACACTACTGACACATAGCGTGAGCTAGGCTCCGCACGGTGGAACCTCGGTGAGTTGAGCGCAGTTATTACTGGGTTCTTCGGGGTGTTCGGGACACGACGTCGGAAACGCTAGAGTGGGGAAGGCGCTTGATCGGGTAGGTGACAAATTGAAAGCTTCGAGCCATTTTCAGGCCTCTGAAGAAGACGAGAAGGTCGAAACGTCGGGCCAATAGAAACGTCGGGCCAATGAAAGGTTCTATCTAATTAACCTCGTTTGGCAGAAATAACTAAATATTCGACATCATGCCGAGGTTACAAGAAGGGAGAACTTGGCGACTGCGCCAAGAAGTCAGAGAGTTCCAAGATTACCAAGAAGCGTCTATCTCTGGAAACTCTCGAGCTGATTCGCCAACGTGGAGCCGCACGAGCCGCAGGCAATTACCAGCTGACGTCTGAGCTTGCGAAGCTATGCAGAGAAGCGATAAAGGAAGACCTCAAGGAGAGAAGAGCAGCAGTACTGGTGGAAGCCGCAGAGGCTGGGAAGAGCACGCAAAACCCGCCGCGACTTCGCCAACTGCAAGACCAAGATGACCGCCCTCCGACGTCCGGATGGAACAATCACCGCATCCAGAAGGGCAATGGAGAAGGTCATTCTACTCTGATCTCTTTGACAGCCACGTCCACCTGCCACCATACCGCTTGGAGCAGGATGGATATGTCGTTCCTGCAGTTCTCTCTTCCGAAGTCCGACACGCCATCTCGTCGGTGAAGAATCGTACGGCACCCGGTCCCGACAGGATCAGACCCGAACATCTGAAGAATCTTCCGCCAGTTCTTGTCAAAACTCTGGCTCGACTCTTCACGCGCTACCTGTCGGAATGACCACGTGGAAAACCAGCAAGACTGTGTTGCTGTACAAGAAGGGAGACCTGTACGACATTGGCAATTATCGCCCAATCTGCCTGCTGTCTGTAGTCTACAAACTCTTCACACGAGTCATCCTGAACAGGATTGGCAGAACACTAGACGAAGGACAGCCATGCGAGCAAGCAGGGTTTCGAAGAGGATTCAGCACGATCGATCACATCCACACGGTAACGAAGCTCATCGAAGTATCGCGAGAGTACAAGATGCCGTTATGTCTCACGTTCATCGACTTGAAGAAAGCCTTCGACTCCGTTGAGACAGAAGCGGTTATCGAAGCCCTGGGCAACCAGGGTATTCCTACTCAGTACATCAGGATTCTTCGTGAGCTCTACAGCAACTTCACGACCAAGATCTCACCATTCTACAAGGAGATCATCATCGATGTGAAGAGAGGGGTCCGACAGGGCGACACCATCTCGCCCAAGCTCTTCAGCGCCTCTCTCGAGAACGTCATGCGTCAACTGGAATGGGAAGACATGGGAGTGAAGATCGACGGTCGGCAACTACACCATCTCCGCTTTGCTGACGACATCGTTTTGATAACACCAAACATCGAGCAAGCGGAACGAATGCTGGCTGATTCGACTGCGCGTGTGGAAAAATCGGTCTACGGCTGAATCTAACGAAGACGATGTTCATGAAAAACGGATTGGTTTCTGATGCCCCATTCACGCTCAACGGAACGACCATCTCTGAATGCTCTAGCTATGTGTACCTAGGTCGTGAAATCAATATGATGAATGACTTAGCTCCAGAGCTGAGCAGGAGGAAGCGAGCGGCTTGGGGAGCCTTCAAGAACATCGAGGAGTAGCGAAGAAGACGAAGAACACCAAGCTCCGTGCCCACCTCTTCGATTCCGCGGTCCTTCCTGCCTTGACGTACGCCTCAGAGACTTGGACTCTACGAAAGCAGGATGAACATGCGGTTGGCGTTATTCAACGCGCCATCGAAAGGGCGATGCTCGGAGTTTCCCGCTACACGCAAGTGAGAGAGGGAATCCGGAGCTCCGCACTCCGCCAACGATCGAAGATCAGAGACGCCGCCGCATTTGCCAAGGTTTCGAAGATCAGGTGGGCCGGGCACGTCATGCGTTTCGAGGACGACCGCTGGACCAGAGCGATCACCGACTGGATTCCACGGGATGTCAAGCGAACGCCTGGACGACCGCCTATGCGATGGTCAGACTTCTTCGTGAAAGCTCTGAACGAATGGTATGAAGTTCATCGTGTCCCTCGAGCAGAGAGAGTTCATTGGGCAACTCCGTAGAGTTCTAAACCTTGCCCCCGCCCCTAAGGCTGGGGCTCGCGAGGACGCCACCAAATTCCCTAACCAATGATGTGCCCTGCGTCCAGTGCAATGCAGGAAGATAGTTGTATCGAATGGAAAAATCCAATGATGAAGGGGTACGCCGCCCTGTTCGAGGGAAGGACGCTCTTTTCATCTTCTGGATACAGGCTGTACTTTGAGGCAGGAACAATCGCGCCATCAAAGAGGTGGACGGGAAGAGCGGAGCTCTTCTCCCAACGGCCGCTGCTCGGAAAAGTCATTCAGATCTGCCAAAGTTTCTTATGATTTCCTCAACCAACCCCTCCCCTCCAATCCTTCCTTACTGAGCAGCAGTGAGATGGCCTAGTCAAGGCACATTTGATTACATTTTAGCTGCTGTCAAAAAAAATTCTCCCGCACAAAAACTGCCCTCACTCGTTGTCAATAATAAGGAAATGACGCCATCATTCTGGACGTTTTATTCAATTATCGTTTGCGTTGTTTCGCGAGGTTTCGAGAACGTCAGTGAATCTACCTGGGACCGGTAGACCTTCCATTAAGATCAATATGTAAATCACTCATATGGCATAAAGACACTACTAATGGATGCAGATTAAACGAGCAGGTACATGATAAACCAAAACACATCCCTTCACCGTACTATCCATAGTGACGTAATCTGATCAGTGCCGTACTGACCACCTTCCACACTCCACTAGGATCTCGGTATGACTCCTTCTGGATGCCGCTGCGTCTAAAACTCTCGCAGAATGCTCTTATTGCTAATTACAAAATTTTCGAGTCCCTCCTTTTTCTAAATATCAAGCACCTGAATGACTGGACAATTATAAATTTTTTTAGAAACGGAGTACTTGAGAAGCAGAACCCACCATTATGTAGTTTGAACTTGTCTTTCGTAAATTTTTGGCATATTTTTAACTGTTTCGTAGATCTTCACGAATTCCTGCAGGTCATTTCATTAGCAGCACAATGGTAACGTTGATAGTCCCTACCCATAATCTAGAACCCCCTCCCTTAATCACAACTTCATTCTCAGTGCCTTCCAAAGGCGGTGTATTGTTAACCCTCCTGCTCCCTTTCTCCTCCAAAGTGGCTTTCTTACGCATACTATTGCTTTATGCTTTCACATGGCCCTACAGCCTCATAACTTCTGAATAATGTTGTCCCTATCCTGCTACTGACATGAAATCTTCTAAAATGCTATCAATTAATGCTTACCTCTTTCCCTACAATGTTGAACCGATCGAACTGTCTTATGTCACCCACCCATAATCAAAGTTAATCAAAGTAATAATTTTTACCGCCACCCATTTCTCACGCTCAGGATCGATGTTGAATAAAGAGAACATTCACAACGACTTCAGGATAAGATTTTATTCTTCACAACCAGACCTCATTGTGAAAAGTGGCTGGCGTTGGGCGCCAAACCAATCCCACTTCCCAGCGCAAAACAATGACCGATGAGCTTTGTTTTTTTGAATTGCAAGCAATTTTTCATAAACTTACATTTCCGATCATATTTCACCACTGTACAATCGCTAATGTTGATAGTCCCTACCCCTGATCAGATTCTTCAGCTCTACCACTGGCACTCAAGGCACCTTCCGAAGAGTTGTTGTTCCCTGTCCCCTTCTCCCACCCACGTGGATTTCAACCTTCGGCATGCTCTTGCTTTATTCTTTCACATGGCCCTGGAGCCTCAAAACTCCTGAGCAATAATTCCAATTTGCTTCCTGGCCTGCTTGTTGACCAATCGAAACTGCTTTTGTCGTCCAGATCAAGGTAAGTAGGTTGTTTACCAGTCCCTCTCCCGACAAGTCGTCTTGGACAGCATAGAACATTCACAGACTTCTCGGATAAATTTTTCTCCAGCGGCCGGTTCCTTGATGCTAAAAGAGAGAAAGGGGTACGTCGGAAATGTCATTTGGTATGACGTTACAGCTGGACAAATCGGCGCGGAAGAAATTTTATCTACCACCCTCGTCGTTGGCTTGAGCTACATCCTTTTGTAGGTCGTTTTGAGTAGCCAGTTCGGATAAGGCGTTTTTAAATAATCGTTACTCCTGCTAAGTTACTCCTTCTTCACGCTCACTTCTGCCAATCCAGCAAAGTCCTCATGGTAAACTCTCTGTCAGAGCTGTTATATCTTTTGCTTGTAATCCGAGAATATTATTTTTGGAGCAGAGATGAGGGGCAAGACGTAGGGCCACCATCGCTGGCAGAATCCAGGAGGTCTCGGAAAAATTTCGTCACACCAAATTATCATCTCGTGGGGATCGCTTGATTGCCACATGACCCGGGAGGGCAGAAGCATTGCCTTACCAATCGGCTCTAACAAACTACCAACGAATTCAACGAATTGGCCATATACTAACTGAAAATCGTCTGCGATTCCTACTGGGACCGCTATATCCCAGCTAAGGTGGACAGCGGAGGCCCGCGCTTTCGTTTTTTATTACTGCACTAATGTCACCAATCCACACCGCCAACTCCTTTGCGTGGGCGGACATGCTCCGAGGAAAAGTTTTTCATCAGTTTCATGAATGGGGCGACGGCATATGGTGCCAATGACTTCTCGACTCCGTCGATTGGTCTTTCTGGACCGCATAATGAGATCTTCGATGTGAGTCTTCGATGCAAGCGTTCTTGAGTTAAAAGCACAGATCGCCGTTCCATGTTTGCCTTTTTGGATTGAGCGTCCCACTCGGCCGTGAGATTTTAGCATTCTCCTTATGCCGTATCCAAAACTCCCGTAGGTTTCCTTCCGTTCGAGGGAATGAGGCCCATTTTACCTCTTTCGCGTGGTTTTTGTTACTGTCGTTTCTTTCTTATCACTACTTTCACGATGGCAGTAAACCTGATAGAGAGAGGCATATTGTAAACACGTCAACACACGGAGCAATTTTTCATTTTTGATTGTCACGTAAATCGCTCGATCTGAATGAGATTCGTTTCATTTAATCATCATTTTTCCGTTTTTATGTGAATGGGGTGCAGAGGTGGTGTAGTGACAAGAGGCGCACTTACTACCCGCGCGGCGCGGGGCTCCAATACCAGGTCGACTCCCGCCCAGGCCAACGAAGCCTTCTATCCTCCGGGACGGCAAGGTGGTGCCAGATTAGTCTGGGAGGATGACACTGACTTGTACATTGGCTGGCCACCAAGCATTGTATAGGCCACATCGCATTCAAAAAGCCCACTACGATTCTGACTGGAAGCAGAATAAGTGCCGCATCCCGCAACGGGATTGCGGGATTGATCAACGGTGAAGAAGTGGTTTGCAACCAAAGTATGCCCTTTTTTGGAAAAAGCCCAATGGGCAATAGCACCTCAATGGGTAGGTAATAGGGCCAATAATTGTTGAGAATTCTCCAACAGGGGGTCTTATTTGGTCGCTGGAGGGGCCGCATTCCGGTCTGAGAAAAACTTCTTTGATAGTTGAATTTTCTTGTTTCACGGACGCTATGAGGGGATTGTATTTGCTCGTTGTTGGGGGAGGGGAGGGTGGTCGCGTCAAGCCACCTTTCAGGGGGGGGGGGGACGGTCGGACAGACTTGATCGAAATTTCCAACCAATGAGGTGCCCTGATGGTTAAGCCCATCAGAGCACCTTATTGGTTGGAGATTTCCTGTAAGAAGTAAATCTTGCAAGATGTTATTCATCCACCTTGGATCCATAGTCGCTTCTTGCTGCCCCACGTTTAATTTTAGCATTATTACTGCTATTTACCATTTATATTTACTTATTACTGCTACATTATTTCATAATAATAATGATAATAATAATAATGATAATAATAATAATAATTATTATTATTAGTAGTAGTAGTAGTAATATTACTACTACTACTAATAATAATAATGATAATTATTAGTAGTAGTAGTAATATGTGAATAGTGACTTAGTCTTATTATCATTACTATTACTGTTATGATTACCAATAACAAATTCTCTATTGTGTGAAGTGAAACGCAATAATGCAATGGTAGTCTTACGTGTTTTACGAAATGAAAAAAGATTCCTGTCATTATTATGTGAATGAACGTTTTCAATGCACTTGAAGTCGAGGCACATCCTGCCGTTGGTGAAAAATTTTGTAAAATGCGATCACCATTCGAAATTTCCTTCTCTGGACGGTCCCATATTCCTCGTCCTGTTTACGTCCCATCTTCCTGAATTCTCTCCAAATTTCTACCATTTTCCGCAGATATTTTTCGCTTTTTCCCTAAAACCACCTTCAAGTGGAGGGGATGTATCTGTGATGTATATGAAACGGAAAAAAATGTATACGTTCCCCTTTCTCCACCGACCAAATACACTGAGGAAATCCGATGTATGATGTGCCCTGTTTAATTCTTTAAAGGATAACAGTGCCATTTTTCCGGTTTTCCAAGCAAACTTTTTCTCACAGAAAGCGCAATTGATTGAGAAACCTCGAAGGCAAAGGGAGTTGAAGGCTTCCTTCCCCTTGGATTATCGTCACAGAAGAGGAGTGGACGCAAAAAAGAGTAAATTCGGAGCACTACGCCATCTCCATCCATTCCGAGTGTTTTTCTTCTGTTCTAATAGATTCGTCGTTGAGACGTTTGTTTTCGTGAATACGCGTGTTTTTCAATCAACTCGTATTCAATCTCTGTGAATTTACTAAGAAACGGCATATGGTTTGAGGAATCGGCCTGATTTTACTTCGTGACTCACGTGACACGTTCATTTGCCATTAGCCATGCTCTTTTTTTGCCACACAAATCGCTAGCAGCCTTCATCACTGCCACTGGTTCAGGGTTCTCGGAGTACTTGGAGTATAGAGATAATGTCTGATTTTAATTTTTTCCAAAATTAAAAGACAGCCCTTGTTTTTCTTATCAAATTATGATAATAATGTCATAATTTTCCAAAGGATTTCTATGCTATGGGCAAAGGTCTGACTCAGGCGCAGCTTGGATCTGCAACTCACGGTAACCAGGTGTGTGCGCTAACCGCTAGGCTGCGTTTGTACTTTGCGGAAGCGTCCAACAGCGCACACCAGCGACCACCAGCGTTCCAAACGTCCGGGTGCGTCAGCAAACAAGATAGTATAGATATCGATCTAGCGTCTGCTAGCGTCTACCAGAGCCGACTAGCGTTCACTAGCGACGCAAATTAGAGAGTATGGAGGAAGCAGAATGGTACCAAAGAGCTGAAATAGACCTCGTAATTGCGGCATGTGCAGCCGCCCGCACAATTGCTAAAGGACGTACAATGTATGTAGTGTAGTTGTACGGTGCCGTTGCACACGCCGCCATTTCGCTAGCGTACGCTGGTAACGCTAGATCGATATCTATCCTTTCCTTGCCACTACTATTGTCGAACGCTGGAAACGTTAGCGTATGCTGGTAAGCGTGTGAGTAATGTAAGGTATGAGTGTATAATAGTGCAAGGTTATCCTACTATATATAAACGGCAACGTCTGTTTGTCTGTCTGTCTGTCCGGAAATTCGGAATCACCTGAAGAGCCAGTTGGAGGGGGCGGGTCAAGGGTGGGTTGGGTAGGGCATGGGCCAAGATGTACGGAACACACATGAACTGAGCTAAGCCCGCCCACTGTGGGCGGGGCATGCGCACAGTTGTGAGCTACATAGTTCAAAAATTCGTAGTTCGGTTCTAGAAGATCCCGGAGAGCGGAAATTGTGGGAAACGATAAGCAGTCAGTTGGCGGATGAAATGAGGGAGTCACACCCGTGATGGGCGAGGCGTGCTATAGGTGGGCGGTGCTCGCTACAGAACTTTCAAAAATTCGTAATTCGGTTCCAGAAGATCCCGGAGAGCGGAAATTGTGGGAAACGATAGGCAAACAGTTGGCGGACGGAATGAATGAAGCACACCCGCGATGGCAGGGCGTTCGCCGAAGTGAACGGTGCCGGGGACAAAAACCCTCAAAACATATCCGAAAAACTCCAGGAAATGGGGAGTAAGTGAAACTGAGCAATGGTTGGGCAGATGAAGTTAGTTAGGGATAACCGTAGGGAGTATACCAAATATACCAAATGGTTGGTGCCATTTATTCTGCGCTTCCTCATCAGTGACGGGATTGCGGTATAGAAAATTTTGCTGACTGTCTTCTAGGGGGGGGGGGAACTTCTCACCGGGACCCACTTCCCTCCCTCTCATGGAAAACTTCTCACCGGGACCCACTTCACACCCGGAAGGAGGATCGGCCGGCGAAGCCGGCCGATCCGACTGGTATGACATAAGAGGCCAGGAAGCCATGGGGGTCAGAGGTGGCCCTGGTGGAGAAACCGCTAGCACGCTCGCTCGGTAAGCAAGTTTGAGTTCCTCTCAAGACCTTTGCCGGCAACTTACAGGAAAGGTCAACAGGTCGCCATGGCCATTCAGGATGAGATGCATACTGGTGTGTGCGGCTCGGGACACTGAACTCAAATGTAATTTTCAATTTTTCATTTTCAATTTTTTTAATTTTCATTTTCAATTTTCAGAATTTGATTCAACGATTCTCTAAGAGGAGTTAGGAGGAGGGGGGGGGTCCAGCACAGTACGAGCCAAATTAACCTTGTGTTATCTGTAACTGAGTTCGAAAGTCAGAAGTCACAAGTGGTTGGTGCTGTAGTGGATAGGTAAGTTGCTGCATAGATCTGAGGTCAGGGGTCAGGGGTTCGATTCCTTGCCATGTTCGCATTTTTGCTTTTTTCCGAAGTATATTCTGTGAGTCCAGAAAGAACGTGTATTGCGTTATTTTTCGAGTTCGCTCTCATTTGCGGAAGGGATAGAGCCAAATTCCGGCATCCGTAAGTTGTGCGTAAACTTCTAGACTTGAAAAATTAGCTGGTTTTCAGATGGTCATGAATGAGTCAAACTACAGCTACTGGGGTGCAGATACGGTATGCTTTCAGGCCCGCATTTCTTCGATGGAGAACTAGTCAAGTCACCTCAAATTGACATGTAAACGTGAACCGAATGGCTTATTCTCCTCCAAAGGACATTTTCAAGCTTCTAGCTTGGTATTTCATGCGGATAAAACTCATATGAGCAAGCATCATATGCAGGACTGGGTAAGATCCTGCGTTGCCTATCCAACACCTGTGATAGTTCATTCGTGGACTTCTTCTGATGACCACAAGTCCATTCAACTGGCTTTGTCACCTGAAATGCGTTTAAAAGTCCTCAAGGTAGCACCAGGTGTTACAGCCCTGTTCAACCATTGAAAATTTACTCCTTTATGTTATTAAAGTCGATCTACAGACGTTTCACTTCCTACGTAGTACCTCCCGATATGAATTTCTCTACACGCAGTCAGGACTCTACTTTTCTTCTCTAGTTTATTTTCAACTTTGCTTTCCTCGATTTAGGAAATTTTGTCCTGCTCCTGTAGGGGGTGCGGTACTTTGAACCTGTTTCACCTGCTGATTACTAATTCCCTTCTGAATTGATGCGACTACATCAGTTAAAGCAGTTGGCACGATGGTTTCCTACTTAGCCTAAAATGCTAGTAGGGCGCTGTATAGTGGGGAAATGGCGAAAGAACGGAGTGAAACGGTCAAAATCCTGCGAAGAAAAAGCCTCCGTTCTCAGTGACTTGTAAATCGATTTCGGACGAGTTTCCCGTAGGCATCTTACCAATCACCGCTACCGAAGATACGGCTGTACCCATGTATGCATGCAGCATCACGGCCGCTTCATACCAATCCCTTCGCTTCATAATTTGCTTAGCAAATGAATGAATACGAGCGTCAGGAACGGTCGTCCATTTGTGGGCGGGCGGGCGTGGCGGGCGTTTGGGACGTAAAGTTGTGGCTTGATAGGGCCCTTATAAGGGCACCTTCCTCGGGGAAACCGCTATGCAGCGCCTGCTATCAATCCTACCCGTCTTTAGGGATTTATCGTGCCTACTGCCTTTGAAGAGAGTTTTTCATAACTCGTTCTGCTCACTGGGTGATGCTGTTTTGCTTTAACCATTTCCCGAAAGATCACGACATGTGCTTTCCAGTAGCTGTAGTTTGACTCATTCTTGTACCATCTGAGGGCCAACTAATTTTACAAGTCTCGAAATTGAAGCACAAGCTGGCGAAGCGCCGGCCTTTGGCTCTATCCCTTCCGCAAATGAGAGCGAACTCGAAAAATAACGTAATTGACGTTCTTTCTGGACTCACAGAATATGCTTCCGGAAAAAAGCAAAAATGCGAGCATGGCCAGGAATCGTACCGCTGATCTCCCACCTAGGAAGCAACTTACCTACACACTACGCCATCAATCACTTGCGACTTCTGACTCTCGAACTCAACTTGAGATAGCATAAAGTGTATTCGGCTGGTATTGTGCTGGAAACTCCCCCTCTCCCCTAACTCCTCCTAGAGAATCGTTCCGCAAATTCTGAAAGCAAATTGTTCAGTGTCCCGAGACGCACACACCAGTACATATGTATCTCAGCCTAAAGGATGACCTGTTGACCTTTCCTGGTCAACCTTCTTATGATAACTTTCAAAGGGCGAACTGCGTTAAACAACATTTGACATGCTGAAACAAACTAATCAATTTGTTGGTTGTTGGTCGAGAATTTCCGAAGTGTCTCAAGAAAAACAAATTCTCGAAT
>MU931788.1:0-10827 GCA_036418165.1 Cooperia oncophora | reverse complement strand
CACAGTCAGTTCTGCTAATAAAATGATGGAACGTTCATCAACAAGACCAACGTGTTATCACTGATTAGCAGAAATCGTGGTGTTCTTCACAAAAATCACGTCAACTTCTGGAAGAGGAAATGATTGAGGAAATGAAAACTTCTGGGAGAGGAAATGATTGAGAGGAGATGAATGGAAAACGACTGTAGGTAGAAAGGATAGATGACCATGTGTGATTCATCGCTCGTCGACGACGATAGCCTTTCTCGTTCTACAAAAGAAAACATTTCAGAGAAGCGATGCTTTTCCCACTCGATTCCGGGTACAACGTGACTATCACCGCGTGCTTTGGTAGTCTGCGAAGATTATTTACTAAAAAGGAAAATGGGAACGAATGGTTCTAAAGGATTTTGAAGGAGAAGATGTTATGATCGGAACCGCATGACGTGTTTGGCTCCATAAGCCTTTCTGGAATAAGCCATGCGTAGACTTGCGCTCAGATGCTCCTACAGAGTTTTCAGCCGCTACTTTTACTTGTCCAAGAGTAATGTACGATAGAATAAATTGATGATATATGGAAGATCTAGTCACGCTGGTCGACCCATCCCATGGACATAAAGCGTAACGGAAGAGACATTCGTTGTTGATCTGCCTTTGGGAAGCGCCTTAGGCTCCACTTTCTTCCGTCGGACTTATAGCAGCACTGCCAGGGTATCCTAGCCCACACACTGACTTGCTGGGTTAGCCGCTGAATCCGAGATTTGGCCCTTAAATAGCACGTTTGGCAAGCAGCGCCTCTTATCACTGCGCCACGCGCGTCTGTTAACCGTAAGCAGCGCGGCTTACCCCTACACCCTCCTTTGCCCACGATCCCATGGAAGTAGCAGGAACTTTCCTGTGATACACTGCACCCCTTTTTCTTCAATTACAAACTGCACAGAGCCATTTCATCCACTGCGTTCTGTGCAGCTGATTAAATTAATAACAGCCAAAATGTATTCTAGTTCATTGAGAGCATCGTTTCTGCTTTCTGAAACATTTTAGATTGTTCGGATTTGATAGGAGTAAAGCCTCTTACTTGAGAGTATAACTATGGAGCCCTAACTTTCTCGCCGGAACTCCTCGAGATTCCGAAGACCTACAAGAAAGCCTGCGAAAAAACTAGCAAAGCTCAGCCCCAGGCTCACGGTAGCAGAGAGTTCTTCAAGTGAAGTTGAGGCTCATGGGCAGGACGCGGTGTGGTGGATGAGGCATCATAGGGGTGTCGGATATCGAATCACTCAGGGATAGGCATGACGGGTGCTATGTTCATATCTTACCATTTCTCCCCTACCATTTTGAGATCTTCTAGGCCGCTCTCGGAGGTGGGCGGTTAAGGAGAAGGTCAGTTACTTGAATAATGAAGGTCGGTTTTTTGGTGAGGTGTTTGCGAGAGAATGGGCGGGGAAGCCTTGCATGACGATTAGTTTTCATCATTACCATGACGTGCCCCAATTGTAGGCTATCCCAATCGCCCATTTTTCATCAGCTTTGATGGAAGTTCCAGATGAAGATGAAGTAAGTTTAAAGGCATATGGTACGATAACTTGGTTGTCACTCTCAAACGCTAGTGGTGTGCTATAGTGTAGTTCGCTGCAGACAGTTGGGCGTGTCCAGGCGCGATGCAGTAGGCGCGCGGTGTCAAAACACCGTTCTCCGCCAGCTGTTTAGAGAGCAAAGTGACATTTTCATAGCACTTTTTGTCGCATGCGCGCTTCAACAATAAAGCACAGGGAATGGCGCTTGCGGTGGTGCACACTCATACTGGCCTGACAACGCCCATCGTCAGCAGCGAACTAGAGCGTACAGGGGGGCCAAAAAAAGTCATTTCGGCCGAGCCACATATCAACGAAGTTTTCGCAGCCCAGACAGGGGAAGTGGATATGAGTACCAGAGTGGAAGATACCCAAGATCTTCCTCTATAAGCTGGAGCACGCCAATCGCCTTCATGTACGCCAAAATATGAAGTCATCTCCAGTCGCGGCCTGACTGGAGAACACCTTTGGAATTCACGTCGCCTCCAAACAGCTGCGAAACTTCTTGAATGAAGTCATCCACAGATAGCTACCTGGAGGTCAGTACTCTTGATCTGCAAGACCTCCCACATCGAGCAGCTACGGCAACGTCGCTACGGTCTAGGACATCATCTTCACCGTATTCGCCGAGGCGCGAGTTGATGGTATGGACCGGGGTACCTGGAAAGGGGAAGACCGATATTTTCTTTGTAGACCCCGACTGAAGGTGAGCGCTGGCGGTTACATCAAGTAACTCGAGAAGAATATCCTCCCTACATGTGGTCGCCCGTACCTTCTTGGAGACCTTGTGCTGCTACAGGTTTGGGTGCCACCACATGGAATCGAAGGGTTTTGGAAAAACTCCCGCCTACTTCGAATGGAAGGGCGTTTCGTACCTGAAGAAGATGTAATATTGAAGTATGTCCCCTGACCTGAATCCACTCAATTACCTAGTTCGGGCGGACTTCAAGAGGGTGGTCTACGGTGGCGGAGAAATCGACTACCCCGCTGATCTCAGGTACCACATCGCGGTCGCGTGCCAGAATCTCTCGATGGCGCTCCGTCCAGAAGGCTGTGGCGGAGTATCATTATAGTATTTAATGTGCTCTTTAATATGGTAGTAAAAATGTCCGATAAAAATTTAATAAAGTGTAACTTATAGCGCCTTGAAAGTCATGGAGGCAAAATGACTTTTTTTTGGCCCCCCCTGTAATGTAGTGCATAAGTGGGCAAAAAAGCGAAGTGGAAACGGCGAAAAACTACGAAAAAAAGCCTTTGTTCTTCATGAGCTCAACGGTCATGCTTCGGACGAGCTTCCGCGGCACCTCCCAGTAACCGCTACTGTAAGTACGGCTGCACGTATGTACTCATAAATCCATGCAGCACCGCGGCCCCTTTACATCAATCCCTTCGCTTCATACTTTACCTCGCATAATGTAGCATCAATGGTCGTTATTTAGTAGCCGGGCTGGGCCGCGTGGGCATTATGGTGCAGCTTGATGGGGTCTTATAAAGGTACCTTCCTTGGAGGAGGCGCTAAACAGCGCCTGTTCAGGGCGCGAAATTTCTCCTGCCAGGCGCATTAATCCTACTCGTCTAAGGGATCTATCGTGCCAACTTGCGGTCTATGTATGTTTTCCGTTTTACAGGCGAGGATTGATAGGTTCCGCACGCCACTCGACGCCAGAGATTCTGAGGAGAGACTTTTATGCTTACGGAAGTAGCACCTAAGTTTGCCGCCTCACCAACCGAGAAACAATTACACGTGCGCCACCGCCGCACGACGTACATGCCAGACCTTGAGCTCGTGCACACCTTCTCATGAAAAGACTCAAGTAACACAAGGGTTCGTAAATGGGGAGTTGTGCGGCTCAATAACCGACGACAATGTGTACGTGCAAAAAGTCGCATAAAGTGTCCCATATAGAACCAAGTGGGAACAGCGCTTTGTACTTGGCATAAGGCGAAGTGGAAAAAATTTTGGCAGAAAGTTGGCAGAACAATCCATTAACTCGCTGTAAAATGAACCAATGGGTCGGCCTGGTCATGTGTGCGTGGCCACGATTTCCGTCGCGAGCGGCCGGTGCGCTTACCCTCCGTATTTTTAAGCCGCTCCGAAGAAGGCGGCTGAACAGCAAATGAACGTGGAGCATGCCTTCAACGAGCTAAAAAGTGGAACATGCACGGCGATGTCGCTCCCCCTTGTTCTTACTAGACCCACCCTCTCGACCTTAATTCTATTAGTGTCTATAAAGCAGACTTCGAGTGAGTCATAACTCTACATCGCAACTCCAAAACGCAAAATGATGTGTCAAAGTGAGAGGTGTTTAATGGCTTCTCATAAAGATAAGAAGGCGCGAATCCGGAATCGGAGAGTAAAAATACACCAAGACTGCACAGTCGCCTGAGTGGTGAAATACCTTTTTTTACGAGCAAAAGACCAACAGAAGAGCAGCTACGAACATGAAACGATGAAAAAGCGAGAGAATTGACTCCGCAGTTATTTGCTCCCACGAGGCTTGCTATACAAACTTTATCATTACGAGGCGCTGAGATATGAAGAGGATAAATCGCCTGGCGTTGACTGGTCTACTAATGTAAGCCATGCATTCGCATACGGCTTAGGATGGCATCCTTCAAATTCGTGCGAATGACAGCACTTCTCGTGGTGGTGAGGGGGGGGGTGCGTGAGAGGAAGGGATTAAAGCCCTGGCTCCTGGTCCTGCCAACCATTACCATCTCTTCTTGACCGGTCAGCTTTACCAGACTTGTCTAGGAGGATAAGAGCGATAACTTGTTTATCGGCTGAGGCCACAAGTCATTGTTTAGAACAAGTCTCACTAGAATTTCCTTATCGTTCCGACTGATTGTAGAATGTGTGGCGCATCCCAAATAGGGACTGATCAAAGATGAAAGCTTCTTTTGTCGGAACCATAAAGGCGAAGAAGTAAAGTAAGGCTGTTATCCTCACATCACAGCAGCTGCAGTAGCTTGCAACTCACAGTTGATGGGGTTCAAGAACAAGTTGCGAAATCCGATCTCGTGGGAACTAAACGAGGTACTCGAGCTTTCATTGCCATTGCGCTACACGGTTCTATGCTCCATGTACGCCTGGTGAAATCTATTATACTAGCAAGTATTAGCTGAAGAAATGACAAACGTGGTCAAAGTTAGGTTCAGGAGGCGTAGTTGGGGCAAAGGCAACCAATCTCTGTAACCTTTGCATGATTTATGAGCCGCATACCGCCCTAACCAGTCCTCCACAGCCTGGGAGTTGCCCACTTGATGCCAGACTTGTCTGGATATGTGGAGGAGGTAGAACTGATTTGCAGATTGTCTAAAAGAAATGTCTCCATGTATCTGGATGGAACCGATTAGGCTGGACATCTCAAGGGGATCGGTCAACGCTGGGCACCTTGTCGTCAATCCTTCCATGAATTACAGATGGGGCAGAAAGGGGGCAAGGGAGAACACAAGGCTCGGTACAGGCCAGTAGGGACATGGCGCTAATAGCTTTCATAGGACTGTAAATGCTTGGCACACAAGCTTTGTTAAGTGTAGCTGTATACATGTGAATACCGAGACAGTCGTATCTTAGCCTTCAGGTCCTGTAGATTCTTGTCATGTGCCCTGCAAACTCCTGCCAAGTCCGCAGGTTTGTAGCGCTATATATCCATCCGCAGGTTTGTAGCCGCATAGTATCCAATATACTGGAGCTAACCATTACTTCTCGAAGTTATACACCTTCGACAAGGTTTCAGAAGAGGGGCTTAAAAGGGTGGTTGCATGACAGGGTGATTAACCAGGCGAATTGTTGTCGGTGTTTACAGGGTTGTTTGGTACTCCTCATGTATAGGAGTTAATATCTGGTATGCTGACAAGCGCTTACAACTGTGCCCACCCTAAGACTGTTAGCGCCGGAGAAAATTCCGTAATGTTCTGCGCCAGGCAAGCGCTTTACCCGGCCTCCCCCTCTCTCCGCCCCGCCTCTCCTACAGTATTTCAATTAGTCCCACTGTGCTGGTCCAGTACATAGTAGAATGAACAGCATACAAATGAAACTATTACCATTTCGCGGATTTCAAGAATTTGGACTTTACAGGCAGTCGTGTACTGACAAATGGCACGCTTACCACGCGCGGGGTCCGGGGGTAAGTCCCTGGTCGACTCCTGCCAGGCCAACCGAGCTTTCTACTCTCAGGACACGGTAAAGTGGTACCAGACTTGTCTAGGAAGATGGAACACTGGCTTGTCGCTCCCGCAAGTCACTCTATAGGCCGCATCGCATTCCATAAGTCATACGATTCTGAATGGAAGTAGAATGCGTGCCGCATCTCACAAAGGGATTGCGTCAAAGACAAAGACTTCATCCTTTTTTCCATCATAGGACTCAACAAGTTTATCCGGCACGTTTACAGAAATTCACGTAATTCTGCCTCATGCGGCGCTGGATAGCCCGCAAAGTCAAGCGAGCAACAATGAGGGCTATAGGAAAAAACAGGAGTGCAGTTCTTTTCTTGGGTAATAATTATGCCCTTCATCATCATTATTTCTTATGATGAATTGGAATTCAAAACTGGTCTTGGTCAAAGAGATGATTGATTTGAGAATAGCGACTCAAATTGTTCAGAGCAATATATCTTTGAGAACAGGGAAGTATTAAGAAGTGCTAAAGGATGAGAACACTGAAAAACGTGGTCCAAACGGCTTCATTTGTGGGGCACACACAAAGCGGAGGTTCTCACGAGTCATGCTCCCATAACAAAATGCTAATGCTATCGGCATCGTCTTATCACTTTTCCGAAAACTTTTACGAGTGTACGACATTTTTAACGAGCCGGCTGACTGGCTGGCTAGCTGACCATGCGGAATCGCAAACACCAGAATGGCTTGAGTCAGCCAGGATTATTTATTTGTTTTGAGATCCCCTTGGCTGCTGCAACTAGCCAAGAACGATGAGGGGGCGCAGTCTGGCGAGGTGGGGGGGGGGGCATTTGCACTTTCGCTACTTCCCATCGACGTGTCGAGCCATCTAGAGAGCTATTTCATGAGCTTACAAGAGTTGACAGGTTTTACCATGGTGGCTGGACGAGCTTGCTTCAGCTTCACAAGAGTTCACAGGTTTTACCACAAAATGCTCTCCCTCTCCCCTGCTCCCCCCAGCAACGAATGCGCCCGATAACGGTCCAGACCGATTGGATTGCGGGTAGGAAAGCTCTTCGAGCTAATCTAGGTCTTTGACAACGTCGAAGCGTGGACAATAAACGGCTCCATCATAAAGACTTTGTAAGGCATAAGGAAGCACAGTCACAGAGTTCATGCCGATGTCCCAAGAAGACCGAACTCGGGGAACCTTCATTCACTTGTTTAACCCGTCCCCCTCCCCCTCACCCACCCCACCTCCCACATGACAAGGGTGTTGGATGTGGTGTAGTGGAAAAAAGCACGCTTACGGCGTGCGCGGTCCGAGTGTCACGCACATGAGCGGCTCCTGCCCAGGCCAACCAAGCCTTCTACCCTCCGGGGACGGTAAATTGGTACCAGATTCGTCTGGGAGGATAAAACACTGACTTGTACATCGGCTGGCCCCCGCAAGTCATTGTATAGGCCACATCGCATTCAATAAGCCACTACGATTCTGAATGGAAGTAGAATGCGTGCCGCATCCCAACAAGGGATCGATCAACGGTAGGGACCTTATCCTTCAATATACAGAAAAGGGCACTATTCAACTATTACTACCCCTGTTTTGCGAAAACAGGCCGGAACTTAATCGACTTTTTAAATTTGGAATCTAGGGTAATTCGACCTCGTGAACACGAATATCACATCCACTTGGCCTGAAAGTGCCTGGCGCCCGCGCCACAGGCGCCAGTGATTTAGAGCATTTCGGGCGCCGGCGCCTGTGGCGCGGCGCCGAGCGGTGTTCAGGCCGAGCGAAGTTATATACGAAGTGATCTAGGGTACTTTGGCGCCGGCGCCTGTGGCGCGGGCGCCAGGCAGTTTCGGGAGGAGCGGATGTGATATTCGTGTTCAGGAGGTCGAATTACCCCTAGAACCCAACTTTCAGCCAAATCTGCCCCCGTAGAAAAAGTCGATCAAGATCCGGCCCGTTTTCGGAAAATTGGGGTAGTAATAGTTGTACAGTGCCAAAAAAGTGTATTATGGCAAAGAATCTTGGGATCCGATAGTAGCAAATCAGCCGAGAAACAAAGGTGAACAATATCCGGGAAATAGAGGAAGTAATAATCAGGTGCCAAACGAGCGCGAGCCATTAACACAGCCTGGCGGCAGGCAGTGAAGTTTTTACGAGAGCACGACAGTTTTAGTGGGCTGACTGACTGACAGGCTAGCTGACCATGCAAAATCGCAAACACCAGAATGGCGTGAGTCAGCCAGGAATATCAAAGAGGCTAATGCGATTTGGAACAAATGTTTGTCATCATAACTTCTGGGATCACATTGTTGTCAATTTCCGCATATTCGACCCCTGAAAACATCAGAGTTGGCTACCCGCAAACGCGGCTCATACGCGTGGACGAGTTGCACACACTGTGCATCCTTCACATTTCATTTTGTCTTGAGAGTAAACATTAAGGTACGTAAGTAGCGAATAAAGAATAATGGTAAATTAAGCATATCTCTTATTCTCCGGTTCATCTTGACAGGGAAGTCCGGCAACCTTACCATGGAACTTGTGATGGAGACCTGGTTAGAGATCGATGGAGTCGCTTATGTTTCACAGCTCACCACCAAGCCTACACCCTACTGCACCATGACAAACTTTACCTGCGCATAACTTGCTTGCAATGCAGTTGCAGTTTGTCCATCTATATTTGTTAATAGTCTTCTCATGATCCATTCCAGAGTCTCCATTCAAAGTTCCATGGTAAACTGGCAGACTTCCTGGTTAGACTTTTCTGGCCTGGTGTGACTTTTCACATTCTGAAGGTCTGGTATATCCTAAATGCATCCAGTCTTGGTTGCTGAGCTGACGCTGGAGCATTTTCAGGACGGGGGAGTGTTGTTCTGGCCCGGAGCAGCATGTTTTTCTCCGACTCATAGTGGACCGGCAGCGACACCATATGTGGAAGCCGGCAGGCGACCTGAGTTTACGGGAAACTGGCTGACACCTGCGGCAAACTCAGCCTCTGAAATGCCGAGCGAGCGTGATCAAGAGTGTACTTCCTCTCACTATATCATCTCCAGTTTCCCAGAAAAGCATCATCTATCCTTAAGTGACTCAAATATAACTCACCTTCCTGAGGGTTCCTCAGAAATGGACTTTAGCACCCAGGGTGCTGGTCCAAGTAGTGACTCGACCGTAATTTTTAATCTCGTGATATTTCGAAAATGTTTTTTTTCTTTCTGATGTTCCAAAGCTGGGTTATCTCAGGAAAAATGAGCCTTTCAGTGATGGCGCAATTGGCTAATACTCGTTTTGACGCAGAACATTCCGGCCCTCCTTTGCCGTACGAAGATGAAGAATACACCTAAGCTCCAGAATCGAGTTCAAAACCAAACGTCTTTTCCGAAAAGACCGTTCACTGTAGTACAAAAATATGGCGTGATAGAAGATAGAATAGATTGAAGGAAGCTCGAAAAAAACTCCGTTCGGACGAGCGTTAGTGCCTGCGTCACGACAAGGGACGGGAATGACGAACAGCGGACCGTGCGACTGCGCATGATTAATGCTCGGCAGAAGAAGCCAAAAAGGGAGAAAAAAGAACATGAAAAGGGCGAAAATTTTGGACGTCCGTTGTACGGTCAGCAAAATTCTAGGAGCAGAAAGCAAAAGCGATTCGCTGATTTGCGCGCGGTAGTTACAGGGCGTAGTAGGTTCGTTTTCGTACTTCCGGAGTTCAGGTGGAAACCAAGCCAAAGCTCTATCCCTGAAGCGAAACGACCAACTAGTTAATGCTTTGTCACTCGCTTAAGGCCTGTGGCCACGGGGGCTGGAGGCGGTCGCGGCTACTGCCAAGCAGTGGTGGATTTTTTGGAAGGCGTGTACCCAACCTCTACCATGAACGTTACAATACCGCCCGCCTCTCAGGCATCGGTGGGCGCAAAACGTACGCGCTGAGTGATTTGACGAATTCCAAAAATTCAATCCACTCAAGTTCCGCTTTTGTGGTTAGTTCGCCTGCAGTCAGTCCTTAGCCTTTCAAGGCAAAGCCCGCGTCATTCGCCACGCAGTTAGTCTATCAGGAATTTACATATAGACCGAAAGGTTCTGACATATTCGATAAAGAAGAAAAAAAGCAGAAAAAAACATGCCACTGCCCTAGATAGAACCCCATTTCGATCCCAGTTTGTACGTGCCCAATTAACTCCATCTCCAACACTACGCCCTCATCCGCACAGCTGATTCCCCGATAAGAACTCTACGACCGTACAAGTGACGATTTTCATGATTTTCGTTCTGCAGCTTCGTTTTTCGCTGAAAGGCGGGCCTTGAAGGCGGAGTCTGGAGGCGGAGTCACTGGAAAAAAGGAGGCGTCACTGAACCTATATTGCGCTATAGCGCCCCTCCCTTACAATTTTTGCCGCGAAACCGGTACAAGGTTGTTCGTCGCGGACCACACTACCCTCCCTGACGCCATATCTTCAACTTGATACCTCGCGGACCGCGCCTTTGACGTTATTCCTCCCTTTTTGTGGGTAGATGCGGGTAAAAAAGGTCCTTACGACATGCGCAGTCATGCCAAAACCTGGATCGCATCGGGCCAGCCAGGCCTTCTGCCCTTCCGATGCTGGTGCATTGATAGGATTCTTGCCTTGAAAGGAGAAGTACTGACTTTATCAGCAGCTGGCCTCCTAAAAACACTGCAAGGGCCACCGAAAATGCCACCACAAGTATAAGCAGAAGCATAGTGCATGGCGCACCTCAAAGAGGGTTCGATCAATGCAGGAAGCTTGCCTTCCTTCACTCCTTCGATTCGGACCATTAACAAGTTCATAACTTTACTCAAAAGCAATCAATAATGGTGGAGCGGTCAGTGATATCATATGCAGAGGCGCTCACTAGGCATCCTCACTATTTAAGGAGGGTGACGGGTAGGGTCACAGTCAACACTAGAAGTCGCACTTTTGCAAGGAGCAGCGGAGGCTATATTGGAGGCAGAAGACCAGGTCAGAGTCCAGTTGGAGGCACCACTGAAGACAAGGTCCAGGATTCGGTTGCAGGCGACTAACTATAGTATTTCAGATCGCTGAGGAAGGTGCTAGGCACCGAAATATTCGAAGGAAGTATTAGTAACAACAAAAATTTTTGCAAGAACTTTTGGATTCTTTT
>MU931787.1:0-16157 GCA_036418165.1 Cooperia oncophora | reverse complement strand
TACAACATTGACGGGTAAGGTCTTCACTTGACTATTTATGAAGCAGTTTCTTCTATATAGTCTAATCTAACGAATGACTCGCAGGCAGAAGAACTCGAAAGAATTCTCGGTCGATCCCAGGCGAAAGGCTGATGCATGCACCATTCAATTCAACAGGGCTATACAAATTTATACAAATTCTAAATAAAAACAATAGCTCCCCTTCTGATGAAGACGTGACGACACATAGCTGATGTTTCGACTGAAGCAGTTTTTCTATCACCTTTCTTGCGCCTAAAAACTGCTCTTGCCCTGGCCAGCGCAAACAGTATTAGGTTGAGTCTCTTGTTCGTTAACTGGAAAATCTCTACATTGTTGAAGTGACAAATTTCTCGAACTAGTACAATTGGCGTTCATTTCAACCGGGGTATCCCGAGAGAAAGGCGTGCTGAATTCTCTGACCAGTGTGAACTTACAATTTTCATGCAGTTTCCCGATTTATGAAGTGGAGTCAGCCAGAACTTGCATCAATTCCAGATAGATCACATCTGTTTCACAACTATTAAGGCAGGCTTACTGGCCATTCCGATTTCTCCAACTTTCCAAAAATGCATATCAAGTTGGAGGAGACGGCAGGAACAGTAGTAATCATACCGCGCCCGCTGCGCCCAGCGAATTCTGTGACAGTACGCGCTGCAATTTCAGACGGTGCACGTACATTAGGGAATGAGAGGATAGGTGTATTTGGCCATCGGAGCGAAATGGTCGAATTCTCGGTCCTACCTGTTCGAAATACGCTACAGCGCTAATCATGGCACAAAATGAAGGTAGGTAGAAAATCAGGGCACATCGTTGTTGGGGAATCCCCAATAGGGGGGTCGTATTTGGGCTGAGAAAAATTTATTTTGATAGTTGATTTTTCTCGCTTCATGGACGTTGTAAAGGGAGGGAGGGGGTCGTATTTACGTTTTGGCGTTGTGGGAGTGGCGGTTGACTTTTGGTGATTTTCCTGTTTCACGTACTATATGCCCCCCCCCGCTCGACAGCAAAATTTTTGGTAAAAAGTAGGGAAGTTTTCGGGAAATTTTGGAAAAAAGGGGCAGGAAGTTGGGGAAAATCTGATTGTAGAGGGGGTCGTATTGTCTCGCGGCTTTTCCTGTTTCACATGTGCTATTTACCCCCCGCTCGACGGCTCGATTCGATGAGGAAGGACAGAGGGCTGGGGGGGTCGTACCAAAAAAAGGGGGGGGTCGTCTAGAGTCGACTGAAATTCCCAACCAATGATGTGCCCTGTAAAAAATGAAGGAAAAAACCCGACAAAGTCATAGGAAGTTCGGGTAACTGAGGAAGTTTGAAGGCAGGATGGGGATAGGGAAGGATCAGAGGAGGAAAGTTCGGGGGAAGGGAAGGAAGTTTTTCCCAATGGCAGAACGTCTCCTCATGTCAGAACGTGCACTGGGTGAACTTCATATGATGCGGCTTCAGCAGTATATAGAATGCGCTTCAAACAGCGATAGAAATATTCGCTGAGTCGAGGTTGATCAAGGAAGCACGAGTGCCAAGTTGTGCAGAACTTCTTCGATTCTGTACTAGAAAAGTTGATTGAAGCTGAAGGGTCCTACTTTTTCTTCTCAATGCTTTCAGCGGTTCCCTTGAAAAACACTCAGGAGTTCTTTGGTAAAAATGCTAAGCAAAGGGTAGCGTACATCTCTGGAAAGCATGAGATGCGGGTTCAGAGCCCGACTGAGGCCAAGCTTTTGCTCATAACTTAGCATTCTGGCCATAACACTCGTAGCGCGAACTGCGCCACTGAATGGCAGTTGCAATAGAGCTACTTCAGAAGCTGAGAAGTTCTTTCCCCAACACTTCAGATATCGAGAGGCCCAGCTCGATCTTAGTTTTATGTTTCGCTCCTTGTCGTCTCTCGTCACCTACTTGCGCTATCCTATTGTGATAGCTATGTTTGCCCATTTAGCGTGGTCAACGTGGAACAAAACCGTCAGAACAAACGCATTTACTCGAAGTCAAACAGTGGCTGCGACACGATTAGAACATGCCCGGAAAGGGTCGGTCTTGTTCATTCAGGCTGCGAGTCAGGCAGTAATTTTGAGAGTAGTGGTGTACATAAATGAAGGTTACGAAATTGATGTGGGGGTCAGATATGGAATGCATTTGGACTGAAGTGAGGAAAAGAAGTTCAGCTGGCAGTACTTCACGGGACGTTTAAAGGTTCCACTCCCTCCCGTGGAAGAAGACAGTTTCCGAGCTCCTAGTCTAACATTGAAATTTCCCCGCACAGCAGGCAGAAGCTCAATGCAGGAAAGCGCTTGTTGCACTGGACACACTGTCCACTCCGCCCCCGGTCGGACACTTGAACTGCTCCCGTCCGGCCGATAATCCCAACGTTCAGCAGCAGTGCAACGAAGAAAGCAATCTGCTCACAACTAGCTTTCTCATCCTTATTCAATTCCGTCCTCTCTAGTGCCATCTGAAGGATTCTACCTGGAAATGTCATAATAGCCTTGGGATATCAATCATAGACCCTTTCGTATGGAATTCGAGACTGAACCTTCGCCACAGGGTGCCAGCTATTATTTCACCACAGCAGATGTTCGACCAGTTACACCATCATCTGATGGGGAAGAGCCATCCACTGCAAGTGAGCCGATCTCTGAGGATACTGCCTTCCCGCAGAAGCACTCACGCAATCAGACTTCGTATGTTCATTGCGACTTTCTCCTCCAATTTTTTGAATATGCTTATCCGCTCTGTAACAATTACAAACTATTCAATGAAATCGTTTTTGTTTTCAATTTTTATTATTTTTATTATGAATTTTTATATATATATTTGTAGAAGTATTGCTATCATTGTTACTATTATTTTTATTATTATTCGTGCTGTCCCGGAGCCTCATTGCAATCTGAATGTGAGACACTTGAAAGAGGCACAAAATTTATTGCAAAAAACTCCAAAGATCCAGAAGAATCCAAAAGTTTTTGCAAAAATTTTTATTAATTTTATTTCTTTCTTTCGGAATATTTCGGTGCTGAGCACCTTCTTCAGCGATCGAATAATGCAGTTAGCAGCCCCCAATTGAAACCTGGACCTTTGCCTTCAATATTAAGCCTCCAAACGAGATCTGGACCCTCACTCCCTTGATATGCTGCCTCCAATCGACATCTGCCTTCTACTGCGCCTCGAAGTGTTGACTGAATTTGCTATTATTATTATTTTTTATTTTTATTTTTATATTTATAAGAAACAATATTTTTTATGTTTATTTTCTTATTATTTTTTGCTGCATTTCTATTACGGTTCCTCCCTAACGTATGATATCTTTCTCTGATGGCCACGGCAACCTGCACTAAATTTAATTCATTAATGAAACTGAAGCTCTCACGGAGGGTGAATGTACTCCTAGTTGCTTAAATCCTCCAGAATCGGGGCAGTTTTTCTACAGACTCTTTCCCGAAAAAAGATCCAGCTAATAGCTTGCCCCCAAATTCTGAATACATCCGCCTGAAGTCATTGCTCAAACCTGGATTTGTTCTTTTTTAGTCTTGAGAAAAACGGCCAAAGAGGGGTACCGTAGACTAGAATTGAGTTGAAACTAGATATTACTACATTATTGATATTCATAGACAGAAATCTGTTATTATACTCCTGTTATATGTAATATTCTGCCTGTTAACTTAGAAATTAGTTTCATATTTATATATTGATAATATTATGCAATATACAAAACAATTCAGACGTTATTTATTATTTGCTCATTCAAAGTGGTATAACTAATAGAAAGTGTCACGTCTTTGAGCTATACGTTTTTTTTTCTATTTTTTGTGATCCTTGAAAAATGTGATACAGTCTAGTAACTACCAGAGAGTCTGGCTCAGCGATGACGTCAGAAGTTCATTTTCCTGGAATTTTCACAGAGTTTGATATTTGGCATATTGTCCGCGTTAGCGACAATCTTGAACATTCGATCAGTTCAATGACAGACTCGTTATTATAGAATTCCGATTTTTTTCCTCAATCCTAAATTTTGTTTCTCGCATTTCGTTTTGGATGTATGTATATTCTTGGAATGTCCTTACTAACTGAATTTTTGTTGCGAAGTCACCCGCTACCGTCTTCTCTGAGGTCGCAGCTGTAATCGCTAGCAATGTTGCTTGCTTCCGAGGTGCTTACTTTTTTGAACGCGCGTAAAAGCGAAACAAAAGGGCGTACTGCTTCTAATAGTATGACCCGTTACGTTGGACTTGATATCCTGCTGACGAATTCTGAAGAAGAAGGCAGATCAAAAACGCAAAAAGGTTTTGGTTGTCATTTTGAAAGAAGAAAGTTTGAAAGAAGAAGAAGTATCCAAGTCTGATCATCTTTTTTTCATGAAAAAAGATGATCAGATTTGGATACTGTTGAGTAGGACAAGTCGACATCAAATGTGTGCATTTTTCATGAAAAAAAAATCATCAGACTTGTCTTACTCAACAGAATTCGGCGTAGTTCGGCATGGTGGGGGCACCGAACGGCGCTCAGCCGAGCTTGTACAGATCATCTTGCAGAGACCTGCAAATTTCTACGCAGTTTCACAGAAGTTCACAAGTCTGAGAAAGGCGAGACCTGTTAGTAAACATGAACGAACAAAATGAATTAGCAAAAGTGCTAAATGCCCCTCCAAACCAATAATAAGCGCCGTAATTTTATATGGTATTCATATAGCTACAGGCTCTTGCTTTGCTTGACGGTTAGTCTCCAAGGGATAAGCACATAGTCGAACGACTTTTACGCCTCTTGTGTTGTATCCAAGCGAAAAGCATTGTTGTCGGTGGAGATTATTTCTCGCCGACAACGGTATTTCTCGCCGACAAGGGCGAATCGGTTGTGTGACGACTTCAGAGCTGCTAATACCGTAGAGAGCTTGGGAAGCCTCCTCGTATCGTATTGTTCACCTAGCTGCTTATTCTTATTGTTTCAGGACTGTCGCCGATCAGAAAGCATGGGACGTCTTTCGACTACTGCCACCGAAACCCGACAAGATTGGTTACGGTAAGACTACATTCCACAATTTTCTAGGGCGTGGAACTACGAAGACAGGGAACAGAAACCAAGAGACCCAGAGAGAGCCCTGACTAACCTTTCCTGAAGTTTGAATGGAGGGGAACTAGGGGAAATCCTGAAGGGGAATCAAGCACAGAAGCGGTCGATAGCTTCTGTTTACATTAGGCGATCGATTGGGTAGCACTCGAAAAAGACATTTTCTTTCCGAGACGGCGTAAGAATGACTCAACGGCGGTTTCCGGACCGATCGGGAGGAATTTTCCGGTTTGGATGCTGTCTTTGGTTTGGGGTAAGCGAGTGAGGAATATTCTTGAGCACTTCAAACGTTTTCCTAAGGGAATTCGAAAGTATCCTTAGCTCTTCGTATCGATTAATTGATACTGCAATACTTGAGTTTTGAAATTTCTCGAGAATCTGGCGACTATCTACTATTTGAGACCGTATTTTTCGGAGACTGGATGGACTCTCGAATTGGGTTGGAAAACCGCTCTCGGGGTAACTTGACCCACTGGGCACAAATATCGTACATCTTTAAGCAAAAACAAGACTGACCCCCTAACGCGGACAGTGACCGTGCACAAAATTTGCCTGAGCTCTAACACACGGAGGGGCAATTTTATATTAACGCTTATCCCCTCCGCATATCACATTCGCTAGTTGTGCAGACACTATCCTTGGCGCTTGGGCTGTTTAGGAGTGAAGCTACTGCCGGAGACAATTTTCTAGCCAAAATTGCTCACGTTGTGACTTAATAAATTAGATTTAATTCTGTAATGATCGTGAAGGAGTACCTAATGCCAAAAGGAATCGAGAGGGATGAAAATAAGTGCTTCTACTACTTACGAGCTCGTCAGTGCTCTAACTGCTCAGAGCTCATCACACGTGATGGTTTATCAACGAAGGGTAGGGGAGGGGATGTCATAAAGTTGGGTTATTGAATGCGATGTGGCTTATACAATGACTTCCGGGGGCTAGCCAATGTACAATAGAATAAATTAAAATGAAAATGTAATTCTTAAGAAATTCTTTGCATTTGTTTCAAAGCTGAAAATTTTTTCAAAGTTACTTTTGAAGGCTGATTACTTTATCATTTTTGGTAGTTGGGTCAGTCTAAAGAAGTAGTTCAATTTCCGTTCGGCAAGTGCCCTGAGACGGGTAAGTGAAAGTCTTCCTCCTCCCTCTGTGCTCTTCAGGTAGCTCTTCAAGTAGCAAGGAGGGAAATTCTTTGTAAAAGTTTCATTATGTTTTTATAGTAGCAATATAAACATGTGCAAGTTAGTGTTCTTATCCTCCCAGACGAATCTGGTACTAACTTACCGTTCCCGGAGAGAAGAAGGCTTGGTTGGCCTGGCGGAAGTCGACCGGGATTTGAGCCAAGGACCGTGCGGGTGGTGAGCGCGTCACCTGTCACTACACCAAGTCCTGTTCAGGAGAGGGGAGGGGAGGTAACGATCATTGAAATACTACTCGAAGAATTGTTTCATATGACCAGCGCTGGTACTGCACTCGCCCCAGAAAAGCGTGGGTTTTGGTAAGACCTTTGGCGCATAATTCAGCATTCTTGTTGATAACCACATTATAAAGAAACTGCTCTAGCTCCTATTTTCCTAGAATAGCTCTTAATCTACAGAGCTTGGGAAGGCCCTTGTTTCCACTTCTTAGTAGGCGTAAAATAGGAAGTAACCAAAAATTCACTCCCAGATTTAATGAAAGGGCATCGAAAAGCTACACCCAAGGATCAAATCAGAAGTGTTGTCCGCAGCATAAATGATTTACAATTGTTGCTTCTGTTCATCGATACCTTTTATACAGTCGCTACTAGTATAAGACAAGCTCCTTTGCAGGCTTTTGGCACGAAGCCAGTCTCCAGGTTCTAAAACTATGTACATTTGTAGTGTTATTCATATTGACTCTCGGCTCTGCCGTTGTCGCCAAGGTATGTGACACCCTCCCTCCTTTCCAATTCTTTTCTGTCAAGCTATATTTTCAGAGTTCATTTCTTCTCATGACATCGGCGATTGGCTGGGGTGGCATGAATATGACCATTTGCCGAGATAAAATACCAGGTATGCCCTTCTATTGGCTACGGTATTTCCCACAACAGGCGTTTGCTGTTTCAGAATCGCCCCTGAACACCGTGTTTATCACAAACCGGCTGGTAGTCAAGTGGGTTTGGGCGACGTTCATTCGCCCTTTCCGCTCCCGAGGCATTCTGCTTCATTCGGTCGCTTCATCGAACGCTGTTCAAAAATGTAAAACGGCCAACTTTGATCCAGTTTGCAGTGGTGGGAACATCATTTTTTAATTATCGTTGACATTCTATTATAATAATCTGGTTTGAACGTCATGGATGGTTAGCGTGCGGTCGCGAGGCGTTGCATGAATAGGAGACCCAAAAGCTCCAAGTGTCTTCTTCCCGAGATGTAAAAACGGGGATGATTCTCAGGGAACCGATCAATATCTGCCCTCCCCCCTACAGGGCATGTCCCACCGTTGGGGAAAATTTTGTAAAGTACGACCCCCCCCCCGTTACAGCGATCATAAGTGACCCCTCTCGCTGAAGATCCCCAACATCTGCTTGGCTTCGGTTACACTTTTTAATGTCCTCAATTAGGAACAATCTTATCGGCACATTCCATTTTCGGCGAATGGGCGGGCCTATGTGCAAGTTATATCTTCCGAATCGGCAAACCTATCCTTTTTAGTGTATTAGCAAGGAAGGACGCAACAACGGAAGACGCGATAGCAGGACAGACTCCACCCATTCGACAAGCATAGAGTGCTCGTGTAGAAAAGAGCAAAACTGAACAGGAGCAATCTCAGCCGTCCCTGTCTATCTCGCGATACATTGTATGAAGTTGCCGCCGCGCGACCGCTCGCCTATGTGACCTATTAAGTGGACGACCTGGTAGAGGAGAATCGTCCTATGGCTTCCCATTGATGTGTTTTATTTATAGGTGTTTTTCGTTGAGACGCTTCATGCGATTGGTGTGGGAATCCTCGTATTCCGCATTTTCCCCGATCTTGATGCTGTCACAGGTGAGGAACCCCTTTCTACCTCCCAGTACCCCTGTAACAGCGGACTGTGCTTCATACCGGCGATTCTTTCGTTACTAAGTCGTCGCCCCAGTAAAATCGCTCTCGTTCTTGTGATTATCGACATCGTTGCCATCGCAGCTCAAAGTTCCGGATTCTGGGCCTTTCCGGTACCTTTGCCTATTTTTTTTATTTTTTGTCATTTGTGGGTTCGACCGAAGTGCTAGAACAACGGGTTGGCACAGAAAAGCAGGACTGAGGACACCGGCTGGTCGGGGAGCACAGCAGTGGAACACCCAGCCGTGCCACAGATGTGAAGCAAAAACATTTCGGTTATTTCGCAAAATTTGTAAAAAAATTTAGAAGAGGGGTCATTTCTGATTTGTCAGTTGCAAGCACATTCCACTCTCGTCGAATGAGTGGAGCGGGTTCGCCGCTGTGCTTTCCTCATTGGTGTTGCTTTCGCTTCTAAGACGGTAAGACATATCGCCGCACCATGGTGAATAGCACAAAGGTAGGGCTGGCTCCGCCCTACGACAAGCGTGGAATGAGCCTTTTGCAGTCGAGAACCTTCATCCCACATCTTTTTCCATTTAAGAACTCTTCAGATGTTCATTCCGAGTCTCGAGAAGCACTCTGTGGCCATTCCGTGGTGCTTGGCCTTTATCTCGTTGGCCTGGTGGCAGAATTTTGTCCACAACGACTCTGTTTTTCCACCTATTCGAGCTATGGCCAGGTGGGATTTCTTCTCGGATTCTAATTTTTGGACCAATAAAGCCCGGTTTTGCTTCAGATTTGCATCACGACTGTCCGAAAGGCGATCGAAGACCTATGCAGTAGTGTCTCTGTGGAAGATCTGCATCTATCTTCTTTGCATGATCACTTTCATGTCGTCACGGTGAGTAAACAGAACTTTCTGTCTGATGTGTATCATCTTTTCCTGGATTCATTGGTTGAGCCCCGGGAAGGCTCATCCGTTCCGATTTCCGATTTTCGACATTTCTTTGCCGCAGTTCGTCTTTGTGGGGCACCAAGTTGTAATTAGCGAAGCTTGCACAGGTCGCCTCGTGAGGACATGTGAACCCTTGTAACCAGAGTGGTTCTCTTGTACCATTTCGCAGCTTCACAAGAATTAACAGGTCTCAACAAAGCTAGATCTGTTAGCTGATACGAACTAGCAGGAGGAACTAGAGGAAGTACGAAACCCCCTCCAAGCCGAATAGTGCCTCTTCTCCTATATGATTCTTTTTCTCCCATTTAGCTCAGGAACATAGTAACGGAGAATATTTTCAGAATGCATCTCAACGACCTGCTACAAAGAGATCCATTTGGCGAGAAACTGATCACTATTACCGGTCACAATCTTAATCAAACCCAAATCGATAAGTTCGTTGCCAGAATGAGCAAATACGGAGGGGACGGTAAGCACTTTCAGAAAATACTCTAATATTTCATTCTATCTCGAAAATATTTCCAATATTTCATTCTTCGAAAAATGAAAATGTAATATTTCCTGTGCTCCGTTGGAGGGATCTTATTTGCGTCTGATAGAAAAACAAGTTTGCCCATTTCTCGTTCGACGGTTTTTTTCCAATCTCACTGAATTGATTCTATTATTTATTTGCTGGTGCTGCAATGCCTACAGTCTTGTTCGCTGCGAATGATATGCATGTCAAGGGAGGGTTGGTATGGCCAAACCGCCAAAGCGCGCGCCAAACCGCTTTTTTTTCTTCATTTTTTTCTTTCGGCAAGCGACAAAACTATATCATATCGTTTGTGTCAGTCGTTTTCAACCAGCTGTTATCGCTCACTCGCCTCAACAACTGGTGGAGAATGCACTGGCAGCGTGCCAAACTCAGCCGCACTGACACGCCCCTTCCGCAGCCAACAAGACTGTATATAGATATTTTGAGCATGACAATTTTTCAATATTTCCTCTTACAAAAAAATTAGTGCTTTTCAGATTATGAAGACGTACCTCCTGCCCCAACAACAAGGAAACCAGTGATCATATCTGAGGTAATTTTTGTGATCCTAAAACGGATGACGACTTTATCAATTCATACCTGGAGGCAATGGGCACGAAGGGTGGGGGCTGACATTTATCGCCTGGCACGATGGTGCATGGGCTGCGAGAGGGCCTCTCCACCAATGACCTTCGCAGTAGCCGACCCCCCCCCCAGCAATCGTGCCCACTGCCTTGAAGTCTTTCAGTGCCAAGTCTGTCTTTAAGCCTTTCAGCTCATAGGATGGGCAAATTTAGATACATCATTTGGAGTTCCTCATAGGTTCGTCTTTCCCCTGCTATGAGCAAGGCGAAGATTGCGTGTGTAGTTTGTGTGACTCCTCCCATATGATTAGCAAGGACTGTGCCTTTAACTTGCATTTTGTTGAAGAATCACGATCCAAGCAATTGACAGGGCATGTGACGAAGAGTGGATTGAAGCGTGGGCAGATAGCCTTTCCCAGCAGTTGTTGCGGGATAAGGATGGCATCATTGGTGGAAAAGACCAACCTGGCTGTACCCCAATCGCTCCCCACTATATGTCCTATCATTTGCAGGGATCAAGTTCGCATTACTTGTTAACAGTGAACTTTTGTACTGATAGTTTTTGCGGCCCAACGTTCTGCAAATATTGTGCAATAATAAACTGATAGCATCCATAACTCATGGAGTCATTCCAATAAACTATTCCAGTTGGCACAAGAAGTCGACACAGGAGATTATCGTGGTGCACGGCTCAGGCGGCAGTCAGATTATGATGATGAGGAGGATTTGCCATCAGCATATAATGTAAGTTTTCAGGCCAGCTCATTCGCCCATTTTTCACCGTTGTCTTGGATTTGTCAGCAGTTTGAGGCCTCAGCAGATTTCATGCTGTATGCTGCTCTAAACATTTCACAAATTTTTTAAGGGGCATGGACTTCTCCGTTTCACTAAACGGTTACGTGACATCTTGAACTTTTGTGCATGGTCCTGTTACGAAACCCTGTGACGCAGACGGATAGAGGGCAGCGGCTGCCAAAGCATCGAAACGTGCAAAACATATATGCGAGCCAGGAAACAGGTTTTTTGAAGGGGAGGGGACCCCGGGGTGGGTGGGCTACTTAATTTCGTTAAAGACAATTATCGCGATCAAGTATTGCGGGCAATTGTACTCTGTCATGCACCAGTATTCCATAGTTAGCTTCTCAGTAGAAAAAGAAGCAGAAAAATCTTCGGGAACACCTTGAACCCAAACCTACCTTTAGCAGTGGGGGCGGGGCCTGGACGAGTGTGCCGGGCGTGGCTGCCAGAATTCGATGCGGCAGCCGCAATTGCGTCCCAACTTTCGAAATAGGATACTTTCGAACGTAAGGCAGCGTTCATACTTGTAGCGCTACAGCGTAGCGCTACAGCGCCGCTTCGCAACGTACTGCAATTTCCAACGATGGGATGATTAGAGTTGCTTACAGAGAAAATTGGGAAGGTTGCTGGAGTTTTCTTGAGAAATTGACAAGAAAAAAAAAGAAAAAGAAAGAAAATGACAACAAACCCCACTTGACAACAAATCTCCCTACCATTGGAAAAGCAAGCACTACATTCCATAAGCAAAAAAACTCTAATGGTTCCGCACTTTCACACATGTTTACAAGCCTGACCGAAGTAAGACCTTTAGCTGAGCTATGAGCCAACTTTGGCAAAATGCCAGTGGGACCGCGGGCTTAAAGGGACGCGCGGGCTTTAAAGGGACGGATGCAGTTCGGGACCAGACGCCTCGTCCACCTACCGTCTCCGTGAGCCTAGCGAGCCTTGTCGAAATTGCGATAACTTCCTCATCGCGCGCCATTGATGGATAAAAGCGGGATCATCTTCATCAAGGCGCAGAGGGTTCCAGAAGGCGCGAAGTCATTTTGAAGGCCTCTCGAGCGCGGATACTGTCTTTAAAAGCTGGAAATTGGTAGGTCACAGACGGTCCATAGAGTGCCATGCGGACGGAGAGGGTGCAGAGAAAAGAGAGGAAATCGACAGGGCGTTTGGAAGAATACAAGTTTAAGCTGATCCGCAGACCCGACGATTAGAGGTAGTTGCGAAATTTGAGACAGCCGTGCTCCACCACCAATCACTGGACCCCCTTAATTGCAAATTCAATAATTTAGAGCCTCATTCGATCGTTGAAGCGGTTTAAAAATTATCGATGGACCGACAAGGCAAGCAGCGGCGCGGTGAATGAACTGTGTCGTATGCAAGCTGTTTTCCCATCAAGGACAACCTACCAACGAACGATGCCTATGCCTGCGTTCACTGATGTGTCGTCAGTTATTAGCCCGTCCCCTCCACACGCAGCGGTGGGCTGTGCCGATGGAATAGGGTTGGGCCAATGAGAGGGACGCGGCGCCATCGGTTCGTCATCGCTTTCGCAGCTGGATCGCAAATCGCTGCCTTGGCGGGAGCGGCAGCGCTACTACAGCGCGAGTTCAGAGGGACGCCTTCAAACGTGAACGCGGGACCGCGTGCCTTTAAGTCCGCCAATATGGACACGCGGCTAACATTGCTGGGAGCTGAAATTAACTAAGGAATCTTACGTTGGGTTGTTAGAGCAGGGGCGAAGTCGGACTTGCCAGGAAGGGTTGAAAAGGCGTTATGAACATAGTTACCAAGGTAGTTCGGCCTGGAAAGATTATGAAGCGTGTTAACCGTTTCAGGTGTAAATTTTACAAATCTCAACCTTATTCACCAGGGCACATGGCGTTGTTGGGGATTCCCAGCGGGATGGGGGGGGTTCGCAGCAGCGAAATCTTTGGTTCGGACAGCGAAATTTTCGGAAAAACTGGGAACATTGTCGGGAAATCCTGGAAAAAGCGGTAGGAATACGGAAAATGTGAGAAAGTGGTTGGTGAGTAGGATAGTGTGGGAAGGGGAGTCGTATCAGAGGGTGTCGCATCAAGCCACCTCCTAGAGGGGGGTCGTGCCTATCCCTTAAAAAAGGGTCGACCGAAATTCCCAACCAGTTTATGTGCCCTGTGCTCACCCTATCTCTTTCTCGACCAGGGCTTAGGGTCATTATGGGAATCCTCTAAAGGAGGGGGTCGTATTTGGTCGCTGGGGAGGAGGGAGGGGTCGTATTCGTATTAGAGAAAATTTTTCATCATTGATTTTTTTTGTATTCACGCGCGCTATCCACATAGTTGAAGAGGTTACCATCTGGGGGGGAGGGGGGGGGGGAGGGGGATGCGTTGTTTGGCTGCATTGCTGAAATCTGAGGAAGTGGGGATAGTGTTCCAGCCTTGGCCAAAATTTGTTCCATCTGGAGTGTGTATTTGTGTATTAACAATGTGAAACTCCAAAAGTTTATTCCAAAAAACTCAAAAGACAGAAGTCTCAAAAGTTTTTTTCAAAATATATCTTATCTGGCTATATTTCGGTGCGTGCACCTTCTTCAGGCGCGAGATATCCTGGCAAATTCTCAAAAAAATTTTTCCGTTCACGAGAACTTTTTTGGCGTCAAGCGTTAGGGAAACGATCATGCCATGTTGGGGATACCACAACATGGCATGATAGGAGGGGGGGGGGTCCTATTTGGTCTGAGGAACTTTTATTGATAGTTGATTTTTCTTGTTTCACGGTCGATATGAAGAGGGTGGGTCGTATTTGCTTGTTGTTGAGAGGGGGAGGGGTCGTATTTGTTACCTGGCCTTCCGAGAAAGGTTAATTTTTTTCGTGTTCTTTCCTGTTTCATATGTACTGTAATGCCCTTTCCACTTCGAAGCTCGATGGGGAGGCAAACTACTGGGATAGGTCGTATCTAGTGCCACTCGTTTTAAGGGGGGAGGGTCGACTCGTTAAATCCACAATGTGCGATGCCGGTGATGATGTGCCTATCCTTGACAGCTTAGGAAGCCGAGGATAACGAGTGGAGTGATGGTGCGTTTAGGTCCGCAGGCAGGTGGAAGAGGGATGAGGCAGGTTTGCTGATGCTCGAATTTGTCGCAGCCGCATTTTAGGGTTTTGTCGGTAACCCCCCAGATGAAGCCTATCCCTATGAAAGGCTGGAACGTGGACCGGCTTCATCTGTTCCCTGATGGGAGAAGATTCAAAACTTTCCTTTCTCTATGCTCCGTACAGGGTTATCAACTCTCGTCGAATAACTAATGAGACCGTCCGCTCATGTTAAAAGGACGAGCACGCCGCGCTCGAGTAGTACATGGTCGCCCTTCCTTGTGCAAGTAGTACAGCCCCAAGCTAGAGACTGTCCCACTCTATTCGTCTGCACAGCGAGCGAGAAGCGAGCTACAGCCGCTGTAAGTTCTAGTTCTAACGCCTGCTCAGTTGGACCGCCTTACTTGCTAGATGTCCTCCGACGGAGGCCACTCAGTTGTTCTTAGTTGGGGCGGCGGGCATTGCTAATGCCCATGATAATTCTGGCTCCCCTGTTATTAAGCAGTTTTACTCGTTGGAGTATATGACAACACGAGTGGCCGCAGATGTTTTGTGATCAAAACCGTCGGACGCACCAAGACGTCGCTACGTAGATCCCCAAAATTCAGACACCGTGTTGATAAAATTCCTTTTTCCTTCCAAGAGTTTTTCCTCTGCGTTTTTGTTGTTTTCTTTTTGTATTCTTTTTTTGCACTGGATGATATCAACTACTGCGAGATGTGATAGAGAGATTTGTGAGCTAGGGGTTGCACAGAGACCGCAGGGAGGTGTGACTGTGAGGGAGCGATTTTGTTTATGTTGTTCTGGAGGACGCTTCTTGCCTGTTTTCTTCTTTGGGAGATTACTTATCAGCTACTGTTTCATAATTGGAAAGCAGCTATCCATGAGACTTTTATCGCGGGAGCTGTCTTAATCCTCACTTGACATGAGGAATTGGTCCACCAGTAGGTTGTCCAATGGTTGTCAGTCTCCGCCCAACCCGTTTATTACAAAATGCGCTTTCAAGAAAGGGTCGGTTTTCGAGAGAGAGGGAGAGGGTGGGAGAGAGAGAGAGGAAAATAGCAGCAGGATGTCGGAGGTTTCTTTCCTCATTGGCGTCGTGACAGAAATGAAAAAGTAACTTACGATATTTTTTTGAATTTCTTTAGGATTTGAGGAAGCCCTGTTTTTGTGAATCTGGAAACTTGCAGTCAAGACTGCTGAAGTGCATTTTTAGGGCAGGGAAGCGCTTGTTAATGATTATCTCTGATCATTGGCAGCGCTACACACATTAACGTTAACTGAATCAGTTACCTTCAACCGTATGATGCTCTCATGGGATGCGCTCTCCGTCCAAAGTGTCAGCTGTTTTTCTTTGCTATCATAGCAGTAAATTCGCTTGTAAGGTAAGTTACAGTCAACAAGGGGATTTTCTGGAGCAGTACTAAACCTTTCGAGTCTTCATTTAGGTGATGATGCAAAGATTGGGTTTCGCTTTGCCCATGGCACTGGCAGTACCTACCACAGTGTTCGTACTCTCGACCACCTGCACATTTCGATCAACAGACTCCTGTCATAATGACCAGCACACTCACGAAAGGTTCCTGCTATCGCTCGTCTAGAAGAACATGCAACTTTTGAAGGCAGTGAGCAGGATGGCTGATGTGAACTGATGGTCACTCCAACGTCATTGATAGAAGGGCTGCGAGCAGGCGTTTGACCACATCCTACACAGCCTTTCCACCCCCAGTGACTCGGCAGCAACCGCCCGCCCCCAGCCATTGTGACCACTGCCTTCAAATAGTCGCAAGCAACGGCTCTCTTAGAGACGAAGTGTGCACTCACCTTTATGGACTCTAGTCCCTGCCGTGCAAATGGGCCCGTAGCTGCAACAGCGTGCCACTTTCTTCGCTCAAAAGTGCAGTACGGGATTGGGGGGGGGGGCTGGTGACGCCTAGGGTGATTTACCGACTCCGCACGGGTAGCACGCCTTCTGCTATAGCGAGATGTGCGCATAGAACTCAGATAAAGCCTGCTAACAACTGAAAGAAGTTAGATTTTGGTTTCAGGAGTTATTCTGGAAGTGTTTCTCGTCGTACTCGTCCTTCACTGCCTTCCTCTCTTCACCTCAATCATGGATTTGGTTGAGTTGGTTCATAAGTCAGTGCTGGATCAACTGTCC
>MU931786.1:0-23689 GCA_036418165.1 Cooperia oncophora | reverse complement strand
GTTGATCTCATCACATACCTCTTAGAACCGCCCCAAGTGGATGTTACGACATCAGCTGTGCTTACAGCTGACTTGTGCTCTTCATTTGTTTAGGTCGGACTCTAATGTAGTTACGTCGTGTCTTCTGTGTGGACAGTAGGATGGCAAATTTCTTTTTGCGGTCTTAGAGTCTTGTCTATAGGTTCAAGAGACAAAGCTGCGTACTAGCTTGCAAGCGCTTGAAATATAGCCTAGCCTGTTAAAGGCGGTTGGCTTGAATTGGTACTCAGCCTTAAGTGCTAGCAGGGCTCTAAATGGTGGGGAAAATGGCGAAAGAACGAAGTGAAACGGTCGAAAACCTGCGAAGAAAAGCCTTCAGTCTCAATGACATGAAAAGCAATTTCGGACGAGTTTTCCGCAGACATTACTTGTCACTGGGTGGCGGCGTCTTTTTTATTCTCTCTTTCTCGGAATTTTCTTTTAAGTTTTTTACTCTGCATATAATTCAATAGTTAGTTTTTCTTTAAAAGTTCATACTATTTTCTCATAGTTCCTCGTACACAGTTACCCTTCCTCGGTTCTTCGTTCCTTCTCGTTGGAACATTTTTTTTGCCCCGCATTCCACGCATCAACGATTTTATTGATTAGACTACGATGGCCAGGGGTAGCAAGAGGAAGTCCGTTGAGGATGACGTCTCACAGGATATGCCCCTTTGGGCAACACGGATGATCGAAAAATATGAGTCATGCTGCGAGAGGATTGAAAGAGCTCTGGTGGTATCTTTCGACAAAATAGCTGCTAAAATAGTCAAAATAGATCAAGCACAGGAAACGATTCTTTCGCGGTTGTCAGCAATCGAAGCGGGCATTGAAGCATTGAAGAGTTCGGCACCAATGTCTCAAAGCACGCTTTACTCCACCATTGTGAAGGTACGGGCCGACGAGTCGAAGATCGAGGACAAATTGCGCAGGATTGCATGGGTCGGCATCGGAGAGCAGAGGGATGACGTTGCAACGCGTAAATTTGACTATGAGGCCCTTAAAGAAGTCATTGAAACATCGGGCGACAAGGAGCTGCTTTCAGAATTCGAGAAAGGTGCCATTGTTTTGCATCGCCATCCCAAAGGGCAACCTAAGGGAGTCAATGCAAGAGGACGAATCATAAAAATAGACCTTCCGACTCAAGCTCTAAAAGACCGCTTACTCCGTCATATGAGGTCTGGCAGGCAGAGTCTCACCAAGGAGTTCGTACACTCGTACGCCCGCCGGGACTACACAGAGGAGGAGCTGAACTTTGATAGGTCTTTGAGGAAGCAGGCGGGGGAACTGAATCAAAAGGCAGGGAAGCTCTGTTACGTCGTTCGAGACTTGGAGATTCACAAGCTCAAAAATCCAAGGGAATTACCTGCTCGGTACATTACAACGAATCAGCCCACTCGCATCTCATCGACGATGTCTTCTGCACCCGTGACAGGAGACATTGCTTCGCAAGTGCCATGTTCTTCTCGTCTCGATATGGTCTACACACCTAACCAGAAGGGGGCCGACTTGAGCATTGTCGAGAATGTCTACACCAGTCCAAGCACAGGCTTCTAGGATCAGGCTCCCCTCTGCTTGGGGATTCCCTTGAGTCAGGCACCACCTCAGACGGAGCACTGCAACACCTTTGTCTTGCTGAACTCTCGCTCGATCAACAATAAGCTCCCCGACCTTTATAACCTTCTCAGTCTTAGTCCTAGAGCAGTTTTCATTACGGAATCTTGGTGTAAGCCCCATATGATACACGACTCCACTATTACGGCCGGTCTCCCTTACCAGGTTTTCCGCTGCGACCGGGAGGGCGAGACTATGGGGGGAGGAGTTCTTGCCCTCATTCACTACTCTATCCCTGCTGTATTACGTTCTTCCTTAAACTTTTCCCCATATGTCCAATGCCTAACTATTCAAATGGAGGTATTGACTCTGAGCGTCATCGTAGTCTTATGCTATCGTAGTCCTTCTGCGTCCATTGACAGCTTCCAGAAACTCATGAATTATCTAGAAGAACTGGGTCAAGAACCAACTTCTACTATTATTTTGGGTGATTTCAATCTTCCCGGTATTTGTTGGGAACAGACACATCTCGATTCCAAATCATTCAACTCCTCTATGTGTGAGCTTCTCTACAATTTTGTGCAATCTTATAATTTTGAACAGTATGTCAATCATCCAACTCATTGTGGGAATATTCTTGACTTGGTTCTCTCAAATAACTCATCTCTTCTTGCCGAGGTAACAGTGCAAGCCCCATTCTCTTCTTCCGATCATGCCTCCGTCACTTTTTCGTTGACAGGTGATCTGCCAGTCTCATTCTCTTCCAAACCTTTGAAAGATTTTGGCAATGGAGACTACGGGAGGATCTGTGAGCAGCTTTTACGAGTTGATTGGCGGATCACCTTTGATTCTCTAGAAACTTCCAGCCAGTGTTACGATGCTCTTTCAAACTTTTGTTATGAGCTGATACGAAAGTTCGTACCCTCCTCTACGAAAAAAATGATTTCGAGAAAAGAGCCGCGACAGATATCTCTTTTGAAAACTCGTGTGAAACGATTGTACAAGAACGGGCGAGGAGTTCATGATCCTGAATACGCGAGGGCGGTTAAAACACTCAAGACTAAACTGGAGAAACTCAAGGTAAAATATGAAACTAGAATAGCCTCATCCAGGAATCCTAAGAGATTTTGGAAGTATTGCGCCGTGAGACTCAAGGAATCCTCAAGGATGGGCACTGTTACTGGACTCAATGGTGAGAACTACTCCATCGGTGCAGACAAAGCTAAGCTTTTCGCGGACTATTTCAAATCCTTTTATAGCCACAAGTCTATGGAGCCTGTTATGCAGCCTACATGCCCCAAAGCCAACCTCGATTGGGTGCATATCAGTTGTGAAGATGTGTATCGTGCATTAAAAAACCTGCCGCTACGTTCCACTACTTCACCTGATATGCTACCCTACATTTTCCTCCATAAGGCTGCAATGGGGCTTACTCTTCCCCTGACTATCTTATTCAATAGAGTTCTTTTGAAGGGAGACGTTCCAAAGATCTGGCGTCTGGGCTGGGTTAAGCCTATACACAAGAAAGGACCCAGGAATGATTTCAGAAACTATAGACCCATTTGCTTGACATCTTGTGTTAGTAAAGTAATGGAAAGAATTGTGTGCTCCCGCATCAAAGAATATCTTATTCGAAACCAGCTTATATCCTCGTGCCAGCATGGATTCCTTCCTAAGAAATCCTGCCTCAGCGCTCTCATGTCTACAATTCCTTTATGGCAAAAAGCGCTCGATAGGAAGCAATGTGTCTTTGTGGCCTTTATTGATTTCAAGAAAGCGTTTGATTCAATTCCACTCGATCTCTTGTTTTCGAAACTTCGAACTTTTGGAATCTCTGGTTCTTTGCTCAAGTTCCTTGTGGCGTTCCTATCTGAGAGAAAACAGGCCGTAATGATCGATGAGATTTTATCAGAACCCTACGAAACACTCAGCGGTGTGCCCCAGGGTACGTGTTTGGGACCTCTTATGTTCCTCATGTACATAAACGATCTCGCAGCTTCCCTGCCGGCACCAGTAAATTGTACAATGTATGCAGATGACGTTAAGCTTTTTTCGATCGGCGATCCACATGTACTGCAGGTCTCACTTGACGCTTTGCATCAGTGGTCTATCATTTGGGGGTTGGAAATATCACCCGAAAAAACACATGTTATGAAGCTTGGGCCCTGCTCAAGTGACTTCCACTTCCGTTTGAATGGAATCCAAATAGCCGAAACACATGTCATTAGAGACCTTGGCATCAAATATAATAATGCTTTATCTTTCGAAGAATATATTAAGGACACCGTCAACACAGCCATATCCCGGTGTAACTTTATTCTGCGCGCCTTCTCCAGCAGACAGGTGAAAACACTTTTCACGCTTTTTGTGGCTTACGTTAGACCCCTCTTAGAGTACTGTGCGCCTATTTGGTCACCTTCTAGCAGGAGCTTGGTGGAACAGATAGAACGGGTTCAAATTAAGTTTACTGAGAGAATATTTGCGCGGGCAGGTTTATTCCATATCCCTTATGAAGACCGACTCGCTTGCCTTAGTTCGACTACACTTGAAATGCGAAGAAAAGTAATGGACCTCGACGCATTATTCAAGCTGTTTAGGGGAGAAATCAATGTAGATATTGACCTGCTCTTCAGGAAATCTGTAACTACAGGCGTAACGCGAGGTCACTGCTTCAAACTACTGAGAGAAAAAACTCGTTCGAGCATGTACAGGGATAGCTTTTCGCAGAGGGTTATCTCCTTTTGGAACAGTTTGCCAGCCGATATAGTGAACTCGATGTCATCTAAGTCTTTCAAAGAAAAGACTAGAAAGGTACTCAGGAAGCAGGGCTGGCACTGAACGAAAATAATCTGAATGCTCAAGGGCAGTTGTACTTTCTGTTGTGTTACAGTTCGTTGTGTTGTTGTTTTTGTTGGCTACATGTTGCTCCTGCTTTTGGCTCTGTAAGCTGCCCTTGAGCATGACATCTCTTTCAGGCATATTATCTTCTCTGAATTGGTTTTCTGTTTCTACAGCTCTTTTGTTGGTTGTTCCTTAGTGTATTTCCTCTCCGATGCTGACCCTAGTGACTTCATTTCTCTTTCTCGTTACTGTTTCTAGCTTTTTCTGATTTACTGTATTTAGCTGTTTCCTCATGTTGACATTGGCCTATTCACAGTTTCCTTGCCGTAACCCTTCCCTTAAAGGTGGGCCTTGGTGGGGTTGACGGACCTACTAAGCTGGTATCCGGAGCCGCTTCGCTCGCTCGCGACTTGCAGTGTTGGCGGCCACTGCTCTTCACCGCCATGGCCCCACCTGCATGCCCTATATCAAGCCCGTCACTCCTTTTTTCCTTTTTTTTTCCTTTTTGCATGTTTTATCGGTCACTCAGTCATACAATTACGTGTTGTTCTGTTTGTTCTTACTAACCGATAATAAATCATAATCATAATCAATCATAATGAGACAAATGAGACGAGGGAGATGGGTGCTACACCTTGGTGGTAATGTATCCGTTCGGTTAATTCTCCATACGACCCACCTTTCTTGACAGACCTAGGATCGCTGGTATATCTCGTTCCCAAGAGGGGAATCGTATATGTATGTATGTATGGGTGTATGTATGTAAATATGCATACATTCAGACCTTTATGTAGTCGCTTTCGCTGAATACACTAGGGCGTCTCAGGAGGCTGGGTTTGCCGCGCCACCAGCCTGTTCTCCACCAAGTGTCGGAGCGGGCAAGCGACAGTTGGTGGAAAATGAGCTGACACCGAGTCAAGCTTACGGTCAGCCCCCTGACAGGCTCCAAAGTTGCAGAACGTGTGTAGGTTTATCCTGCTACGTTTATCCTGTTTGTCCGCAAATTGCTTCTGTGCCGGTTGTGCCAAATGATTCGAGATGTACTCACCCAAATATTCTGATTGTGATACTAGCATTCTCTGTTATATACGACAGTTTTTCGGGGCGCTCTGAGCCAATGCACGAGCTGCTAGCACGGCCGCTGGAGATGAGCGCTTGCTGGGCAGGGCAAAGGATGGCAGGGTGGGAATAGCATTGTATAATATAAGGACTGGTCGATCTCCAGCAGAACTGCGAGCCGATCCATGTTACGACAACCCAAGGTAATGTTTCGATTGCGATCACCTTGAGCACGTCCATTGGATAAATTCGCTTCCAGGGGTGAGCACATGAGGATGACGCATAGTAAAGAAAACGAGCAACAATAAAAGAATCAGTGGGTGCGGCACGCGGAAGGGCAGGAAAGGGTCGACCGCGGTTGGAGTTATGATCCAATCTGTGCTGCGGTATCAACCAAGGAAAGGAAGTATAAAAAGGTTAATAGAGAGATCCACGAAGTCCTTTATTTTCAGCCAAGACACGCTAATATTGAGAAATTGAACTGTAAGAGCAAACTGATAACTAATCTGTTAGCAATGCGATACATATTGGAGATGAAAAAGGGAATATCTAAGGATTTGTCAGCCTAGATCTTTTACTGGACGCCTTATCGCTGAAGTAGAAAGCTACTTTTTCTAAGAGAATCTTCACATTATTACCGGTTTTAAACCGAGCACCTCGTCCATTAAATCAGTTTCAGTGCAGCCATAATCGTGCAGGGAAATAGAAGAGACTCCATGGTTCATCCATCGAAAGATATTTGAAAGTGTCTTTGTAGACGGACGCATGCTGCGGTTGCATTGAGATTGCGACGCCTTGTCTACTTTAGGAACTGAAAAAGGCAGTTCATATCTCCTTGGAAGGGCACATCAATTCAAAAACGAGTTCTTGCGAATGGTCTTATCGTGCATTTTCAATCAGCAAAAGTGAGGTAGTTGCTGTGTTTTGTCGACCAAATCACCCTGTCATCAGGCAGCGTTTAGACTTCGCGAAGGCAGTTGATTGCTCATGCGTGCGACTGCGCGCGTCAGCTTCGATCGCGATGCAATGCTGAAATTGAACGGACTGCTGAATCAAAAAAGGGTGTAGTGAATGGAGCATTGAGCATGTTACTATTAACATCACCTTGGCCTGAACAGTGTCCAGTGCAGAGTATATGAAGGACGAGATGCTGCAAACCGCGTCCAGAGGAGGGCTAAAATTCTTGCTAATTCGAGCCACGCGCAAAATAGTGCTCGTAGTGCCGTACATGAATGCGCTGAAATTGATGCAGAAAGCTTCTCTGATTTTCCTTGTGAACAGCCCGGCGCAAATCTTTTGCGTCTTCGAGCTTTCAGTATTCTGAAACTCGCACAAAGTTACAGCATGTTCAAAAAGTACCGCCTCGTAACCTTCTCAACCATGGGATGCGTTCTATGACGTGAAATTTGTAGAACTTTTACACACTGTGGAGTATGAGCGAGTGTGGCCAGAGTCAAATTCCTCCGCGTGCAACAAGGGTCGCATCACTCTTCGGAAACCCTTCAGTAGATACTCACTCGGAAACAATTTCATTGACTCTACCAAGTAGGTGTCACCCTCACGCTGCTCGTGTTTGCTCACTCTCGATCATTGTGTCACCCTAACGGACACTCATGCAGTATACACGAAAACTACATGCGCTATGTTACAGCCAAAAGCCAGGATTGAAAAAAAACTGAGCACTTCTTTATAATAAGTGCTTCCTATGAGTTATACTATACTTATACAACGCTTTCTAGTGGTTTCATCAGGGCACAGCATTCGATGGGGATTTTGGTCGAGCCTGTACGACCCCCCCCCCTTTTTGGGGGTTCGGTACGACCCCCCCCCTTTTTACTGTTTGACGTTACATACTTCCTGAAATTAGATATAAACAATTAGATATAAAAAATAGATATAAACAGTCCTACCTAAGTTGAGTTGATGTGCAAGCGTTTGTAATCAAAAACAGGATGAGTAGCATAAACACAGCATAAATGCGAGTTAAATGAGACTATGACTAAAACGAAAAAAAAAAGCGGCATAACAGAAAAAAAACAAAAAAGAAATGCGCTAAAAATGCATTAACCCGAGATGTGGAGTACGGTAGCAGAAATGCGTATGTAATTGCAGCCGTGACTGGAGATTATTCGTCAATTTTAGCACTGGAGCGCGAACTTTCAGCAAAGTGGGGTGTCTTTGAAGGACCATAACTTCCTCAAAAGCGGACCTGTGGGGAAGAGGAGACCGTATTCGTGTAGAGGAAGGTAGTACTGAAACGTTTATGAAGGTCGCAAAAATCACAGAGAAATCTGCCATAAGGATTCGTTGGGGAGTGATTTCAACTGAACAGGTTTGAATCAATATATTTTTTTTGTAACTCAACATTTCACAAATCTGAGAACGGTTTCGAGTGTTTAAAGATTTTCTCTTTCTAAAAACCTCTTGAGCTGTTTCTGAAGTTCTCGGGATTCATGAGATCTCGCTATGGGGATTTCTTGGGGAACACTCCCAGCTGCGCGAAAAACCCGTTTCCTGTGTACCGTTTCAAGTGAGCGTGTTCGAATAACCAGGAATGCATGAAAAACGTATCCTCTGGTGGAGCAGGAGCAGAATATGGTTCGTTTAGCGCCGATCACGCTGACTTTGGATGCGCCGCGCACTGAGGTCCGCGCAGAGGTGATGGGATGGTGCAATTTGTGCGTAATGTCTGTCCACGCGAGCAAATGTGTCTATAGGATTCAGGGAGGTCCATGGCGAACCTGTGCACTTGTTTACAGTGTTTTCCCTTGCGATGATGGATGATGGAGCGTGTCTGTGTCGACGCCGCCAGATGTGTGCTCCGCCAATTGCTGTCTCCGATAAAGGAGACCAACTGCTGGAAAACGTCTGGTACGAACGATATGGTAGTCCTGTCGTTTGTTGAAAAAAGAGGTTGGCTCAGCGCCAAGCGTAATCGCGGACACGCCCCATCATCCGCAACGAACCAGAGTATGAGTTGTACTGTTCAGTCATCAACGGACTTACGAGATAATGTCGACTTATTATAATAACCAGTCTGGCTGACGCGCACTACTGCGCGCATGGTTAAACCCATGGTACTACACCATGGTACTACGATAACTGACAGGATTTGTCCTGAGCACTAACACTTAGCCTAATTCCATGTTTTCATGTTTCGAGGACGACCAATTTCATCATGTTTCCCCATTTTAATGAACATTTGCCAGTGTTTGGTGCCTATCATATTTCTAAAAGCACCATTCGTTGGGGATAGGACAGCATAGCGGTGGGAAGAATCTCGATGATGAAGTCGAAATCATAGTGGCTCTTATCATTCCTCACTGGCCAACAATTTCCCTTTCCGGTGAAACTCGAGCGTTTAGCGGTGGAAGCAATTCCGACCGCTAAACTGAGGGATATTGCTAGGAATAGAAATTTGGCCACGATGATGTGAGCATATACGGAGTCCCAAAAGCCGTTGTCGGACACTGACAGAATTTATCTCCCACCTTTAATGTTCCGTGAGCACCCCTGAATTACTTGCTGGAGCAGTTCCACAGTGTTGCAACAACTCTGCTGTGAATTTTCGGGGTATCTTATCAGCTCTTATCATATCCTGCCACAAACCAATAATGGTCCATCCTGCACACTATCTTGCCTCTTGGAACCGACGTCCCGTTGTGCTGGTCGACGTTGTGAGTTAGGTGTCTCTACCCTTCTAAGGCTCCTTATGGTATCTTATCAGCTGTTATCAATTCCTGCCACCCACCAATAATGTTCCCATCCTGCCCCCTATCTTACTACTTGTATCCAACGTCCGGTCGTTGCTCTGGCCGGTGTTATGAATTAGGTAACCCACTCTTTCTGAGGCTCCTTATGGTATCTTATCAGCTGTTATCAATTCCTGCCACCCACCAATAATGTTCCCATCCTGCCCCCTACCTTACTTCCTGGAACCAAGTCTCATCGTTGCTGTGGCCCGCGCTATGAATGTGGTGATCCTCCCCTTATAAGGCTGCTCGCGGTATCTTATCAGCTCTTATCAGTTCCTGCCACCCAATAGTGTTCCTGCACGACCCCCTACATGACTTATCAGTTTGAGCGCTCTATCACTCTTTTGAAGGAAGTTATGAATTTCCGGTCAAACACACATACACACACACACACACACCAACAGACAAACTTAGCGGATTATATATAGTAGGATAATTTCAGTTATTTCGGATTAATTGATGGTTGAAAGTTTTCTACTATTTCTTTTACATATCCGAGTTCTCTACAAAGCGAGTTCCGCTACTCTGGACTCAGCACACTGAGACCTTTGCGCTGCTCGATACTGGCTACCGCCCTCATTACGACCCCCCCCCTCTCCTGGCGGCCAAATACGACCCCCCTATGGGGATTCCTCAACCAATGCTGTGCCCTGATTTCAGTGCCTAGTGCGTGGTTTGAAGAAAGCAAGCGGTCCATCAGTTTTGAGCTTGGAGCGCGATCGAATCAGATGCACGATCACGTGAGCGATCAACTGGCGTCGCGAAGTCTGACGCTGCCTCAGATGATCTCGGGATGTGCCTTCAACGCACTCATGACGGCACACTGAATGACAGACATATATGAAGCGGAACACCAAGTCAGTCGTCTGTGTATCACAGTGGATTTGTGGCAGACGTCAGTTTATACTTCTACGCTCTAGAATGCTAAGAGCAGTAGTCTCCCTACATACAACGAGAATCAGTCTTTACATGAGGCACAAACAGGAAAGATCAAGAAGCAGAGAAATATGGAAGATAGGAGGTATCGGTGGTGAATGCTTGTCCTTGCAGTAGCCGTTACTGTGCATTATGATGAAGGTTTCCACCGCTGGAAACTGCTCTGTCGAAGCACACAGTGCGATTATGATCACAAAATTTGTTTTCACGCTGTATCTCATGGGTTGTTGATTTCCCGTAGATTCATTCTTCTACTCGCATTTTTCCGAAACGGTTGCGATATCTTTCGCCTGCTTTTCCGTTTACCCTTCTAAGGTGAGACCGTTACTGTAAGCACGTAATTAGTTTAGAAAGGCAGAAACACGTCAAATTAAGCGCAGCAAAACAAAGGCGATTAAGCTCATGTATCTGTCGGTCACAATTTAAGATCGACGAATAGTCCTGCCGTTGCCTCACCCCACCAGCCCATCCTTCGACGCTAATTTTGAGCTTGCTTTCAATACATGGCGTTGCAAGATCAATATTTTATGGTCGATTAACATTTTGGTGCGCAAGAAACAACCTACACTATTACCATCGATAAAATTACTAACAAATCGCAATAATTTTTGATTGCGCTTGAAAAATGTTTGCTTAATGCAGTGCAGCAGTCTGCTATCCTACTATATATAATCCGCTAAGTTTGTCTGCTGGTGTGTGTGTGTGTGTGTGTGTGTGTGTGTGTGTGTGTGTGTGTGTGTGTGTGTGTGTGTGTGTGTGTGTGTGTGTGTGTGTGTTGATAAGATACCATAAGGAGCCTCAAAAGATAAGTGTCACCAAATTAACAACAACAGCAGCGGTGTAACGTTGGTTCCAAGAAGTGAGATAGAGGGCAGGATGGGGACATTCTTGGAGGGTGGCAGGAAAGTGATAACAGTTGATAAGATACCATAAGGAGCCTTAGAAAGGGAAGGGTCACCAAATTCACAACGCGCATCACAGCAGCGGTAGAACGTTGTTTTCAAGAAGTAATATATGGTTCAGGATGGGAACATTATTGATGGGTGGCAGAACGTGATAACAGCCGATAAAGTACCATAGGGCTTTGGGTAACTTGCGAGGAAGGGCCTCAACATTCAATGCAAGAGTCGGAGCAGCAACGGGGAGCTGTATCATTACTTTGCCTGCGACTGAACTCGACCACCGCGGCCCAAGAATTAATGGGCCAAACCTTAGTGAGCAGAGATGTTCCTATCCCTTAGGATGTAGTCGGAATTGATCCGACCGCTAAACTCTCGAGTACCACCCAGAAGTAAAAGCCTAAAGTTGTTTGCCAGTGAGGAATGATAAGAGTCGCCAATAGACCGATATGTGAAAGCTGCTCACGGAAGTACTAGGATGTAAGAACATTTCACTATGATTTCGATATTGTTACCATTGAAACTCTTTCAACCGCTAAGTTGTCCCATTTCCAACGAATGGTGAGTGTTGTGATAAGCACCATACGTTGGCAAATGTTCATTAAAGAGGAGAATTATGATGAAACCAGTCGGATCACCCGGCTGCCGCCGGGTGCTCCTCCTTCTTTGTCACGGCCCGGCTTCGCCGGGCCGGCCTGGCTTCGCCAGGCACTCTTTCCTTAGGCGAGGTAGAGTGTGCAAAATACGCCTAACCGTCACAGTGCATTTTCCAGCAAAATGTAGAAAAATAATTGAAAATAGCTCGAGCAATGGGTTAAAGTTGAATCAGGCCAGAGGATCGTGCAACATACAGCGCTTGCTAGTTTCGAAAGAGACACAGCTGTGGAGTCAAGGACGCCACTGCAGAAGAAGAACTCCACTTCGTTCCCTAGGTGAGAGTGTGTGCCGCACGGGGAGCCCTCATGTTACCACCGACGGGAAGGTCCTCCTCAGAAACGCTGTTTTAGAACTTCTTTTTGGATTGTATGAATTTCTCGATTTTCTCGTTTAAGACGCACAATATACCTCTGCCCCACCGTCGCTCGACATCACAGCATCTGTGGTAGTACACCGATATTTTTTACTGGATGGTTTCGATTCTGATGACATCAAAACAATGAACTACACTGAGCTTGTAATGTCATAATATCTCATAATATCCTTTTGTCCACTTTTTCCCGGAGTCTGTACCAAAACTGCATGACCCTCTCACGAAAATTCAGCAGCCTGTTAGAGCCTTTGAAGCATCCTACCGCTTGATGCGTTCTCCACCACTGTAGGGTTTTTTTCTGGAATGCACTCCCGCATTCGGGCAGTTTAACGCTTCGAATGGTCCTCTCTCAGGTTGTTGATGAAAGATAGTCATAGTGATAAAGCCAGTTGCTGCTGTTCATGGCAACTGAGTAAACAACCGCCATGCTTCTGAACTCCAGTTGCTTTAGCGGCCGTACATGATGTCGATAGCGATAAGAGCATAGGAGTGAGTTGTGTACGAACCACTGAGAGCATGACACCTGGCTCTCAGCAGTCCAGATCAACGCATTGTGGCTGTAAGCGGTGTTGCGGATTCCCGTATGATGACGCTTTCAACATTTTCGGTTGCTGTCACTTAGTGTCACCCGTCAGTGGGTTTCCGCCCCTCCCCTATACCCCTCCTTTGAACCAAGATCCCATAGACCCTGCAACCTGTCCTACGGAAGTTGGCTGACCTCCGCCATCTAGCAGGTTCTTATCGAATATTATCAGGTGTTATCACGTTCTGCCACCCACCAATCATGTCCACTTCCCTACCCTTACACTTCTAGAAAGCGTCTACGCCCCTTATCAAATCTTATCAAAAGTGTGTCCTGCCGTGTATATCAATTCTTGATATCAAGGTCCAACGGTCGCTGAAACCTGCGCTACTGACCTGGTGACCCTCGGCGTCTAAGGCCCCTTATCAAATCATATCAGATGTTATCACCTCCTGTCACCCACCAAAAGTGTTCCCGTCCTGCCGTGTATATCACTTCTTGAAATCACGGTCCCGCAGCTGCTGCAACTTGCGCTACGATTTCGGTCACCCTCCCTTCTGCAAGGCCTTATCGAACCAGTACCATAAGTTTAAACCAATGCGTAGTAGTGTGCGTCCAGCCCACCTGGCCATTTCGGATTTTTCTGTGGGCATGAGACGCCTTTTCTCTTCTAGCTTTCTCTGTTGCTGTAAGGCGGGAAAATGACTGGTTCTAAGCAATGGACTATAGCGAGTAATGCACAGCTTACTCTAATACGCTCCTGTCCCTAGCGCCTCTACTTGACTACCAAGGCAATTTTTTGCGTGTTGTCCGGCTCTGCAGCAGCTATGTTGAAATTACCGCTGCAAAAGGATGAAATTCGAACTTAGAAAGTGATGGGTTTTTAGATTCAGTTCCGGGACCTTCAATGGATGCGTATGAAAATTTGGGGCCCGTCCCCGGACAACCACATCCGGTCCCTCCACCAGTCGAGCAAGTTCTCCCACTGAGGTCTGTTTATTCATGGAGAGTTCAGACAATTCAATGCTTTTGTTCGTAGTGATGCTCTTTAGTTACCTCACTGCGACGAAAATAGTGTTCACTTATGTACACCAGTCCACGCTGGTGACCAACATGTGCCTGTGTGACTTTCTTCCTTGCTGTTCAGTCTTCTCCCGTGACCCTTTCTTCCCATACTTTCCTATATGGGAAAAAAACCCCATACCATAGAGATGAGATCCCACACTTTTCACTTGTTCACGTGCTGTGTAATGGAGAATGAGGACGTTTCCCAAGGTTCATTGGCAATAGACCTATTTTTAGGCACAATGACAGCGTTCGTTTGGACTCTGATGAAAATACTGACAAACAGGAATACCAGAAAAAAGTGAACAAAGAGGAACAGCCGAAAAACTACAGTTGAGAAACATTAAGGATTACTCAAGGAATTGCGCAAGTGATTTTTCCCATTTCAGAAATTCAGAAAAGGTCGATCAAGCTCAACCAAGGTCCAAAAAACAGTAGAACTCCTAAATCACCAACGGAGCCTCTGATACGCACGGAAAAATCATCTGCTCACAAACGAGAGGTGTGAAGTACTCGAAATTTAACTATTCTACAGTATGTCCATCCTAATACACTCTAATCACACTAAGTGTCTGTACATGTCGTGCATGCCATGCGCGCGCGTGCCTGCAAGCCTGCTTGTGAGTGAAATACAGAGTGTGTGTATGTTGGTGTGTTCGTTTGTGCAATTGTTAGTTTGTTAGTATGTGAGTTTGTTATTGAGTTAACCTATTAATTTTGCGCGTTTGTCACGAAATCCGCAGAGCTTGCCGTTCGTTCCAGCAAGAAGCAGTATAGGGGACAGGCCTGAAACACTACACGGTGACGGGATTTGATAGCACCCGTTAGGATGTCATGAGGGAGAGGAGCTCGGGTGGGTTACAAAGGGATGACTGTTAAGATAGTAGTGCGGGTCGCACTCTCTCCGGGGTACGAAGTACACCGAGCATTTTAAAAGCTCACGATCTGTAGATTAGGATTCTTTCTGTCAGTAATTGATGTTCATTGATCGAAGTAACTTGTTCAGCGATGCTACCTGCTCATAGCACTTAATGTAGTTGCTGTTATTTTCGTCTTCGCAATAACGACAACGGTGATCGGCGTCCTTCATATTTTCGAAATCCTCTCATTGATCAAAGTATTCAACCCTAAGAATTGTCCTGTCCTGTGAATAATCAGCGTTGTATTGTGTAAAAATATGACATTGTTTAGCACTATTATTGTCTTGTTGTAGTATCATTCTCTGTGTCAATATGCAATTCTTCATTAAACATAATTTTACAAAGTTTCAACTTAAATGTGAGAGACTTCGCTCTTGTAATGGAAAATGATAGACTATGGGCACGTTCCTCGTTCATTGTCTTTTCACACGCTTCTTTGGGCATGCCTTCTCCAGGAAATTCACTATTCTCCCAGCAGGGCTCATCGTTGATGGGGAATCCCCAATAGGGGGGGGGGTCGTATTTGGCCGCCAGGGGAGGGGGGTCGTATTTGAGCTGGAAAATTTATTTCGATAGTTGATTTTTCTCGCTTCAAGGACGTTGTAAAGGGAGGGGGGTCGTACTTGGTCATTTTTGGGAGGGGGGTCGTATTTACGTTTTGGCGTTGTGGGAGTGGTGGTTGACTTTTGGTGATTTTCCTGTTTCATGCGTACTATATGCGGTCCTAGGCGACTGCGGTTCGTCATCACACGGTTTCGCAGGCATCTCGCCACACGGACTCTTAGCAACTAGCTCATGTGAAGCTTTAACAACTTCTTTTTGTTCTGGAATCCGATGAGATTCCGCAGGGGCACGTTTGGTTCAACTGGAGCCTTTTCGGCTTGTGCTCCAACTTTTCCTATCCATAACCCTTTCACTTCTGAAATCGAGTTTGCCGCCCGACTTGTCAGTGAGAAAAACGCTTTTTAGAGCCAAAGCTTGCTCGTTTGTGAGTTCAGGGTAAGCTACTTTGACTTCGGGATTTTTGTCATCATGTGAGACCTCCTGTGCAGGTTTGGCAGCTTGCGGCGTTTCTGGGTTGACTGGCCCAAGAGTTTGTTCACCGGTCTCGGTAATTGTTTCTTCCGAGACTGAAATTTTGTTAGTTTGTAGTCACACTTCGGACGAAAGACAAAAAGAAAACAAATACAGAACAGGTACAGTCGTCATCCGGTGATTTGATTCATTGCGGCAAGGGACGCGACGCGGCTGCGGTGTGTTGCGAGCGCGGCGATCACCTGTTTCCAGCCTATTTTGGTCATTTTCTCCCTAGTTTACGCTGATTTTGGCTGCTTTTCTCACAATTAGTTGTTTCTTTCATGATTGAGCTTCTTCTGGTTTTTGCGGACAAGTAAACAGCTAAGTAGACAATCGAGGCAAATAAGCTGAAAAAAAATCGCAAAAAACACTATTAGCCTCTGGGTAGATCGGTAGTCGGAAACTTAGTTACTTAGCTGAACAGCGACGTTCATTGAGCTTTATCATTGCAGGGTTCGCCCACGTGCGCGCGCTGGAGATATAAGGAGCCGTCGTGACTCATACGGGTTCGTCTTCGCCTGCCGCCTCCCGCTCGACTAGATGAGACTACCCGCCTGCTGCGTCGTCGCTGCCGGCACGTTTCTACTGTATTCTGACTTACCCCTCATTGGGGACTTATCTAATAAAGATTGATGGCTACTCGCGGTTTCACATGAAGTTTGGGGGAAGGCCTGAGGAATGGAATCCTCAAGCCTATGATTCTTTGGTTCAGTCGTGTCTTTAGAGGAGAGGTCAGGAGTTAGTGAGAGAGCAATTAAGTCAGGCAACACCGCAGGCGAGTCTTCCCGAGAGGCATGATAGGTGTGAAGTGAGATCTTTTAAGAACACCACACACCCCAACAAGTGGAAAGCCGGTGATCAGCTTTCACACTATCAATCATAAAAGTTTAGTGACTGGGCCATTAGACGACGGGCAATGATATCTAGATAGAACCGAGCGTAGGTGCACACTGCGCGTAATAGAGGAAAAAAAAGTCAGCGTAAATTACAAGACGAATACGTTCCCTGCTGTTATCACAAGAATGCTGAGTTGTGGGCAAAAGTCGGACCACGGGCGGGACTCGAACCCGCATCTTCTGCTTACCGGGCAGTTGCGTTACCACTTACGCTACCGGGGCCACTTTTGACCTCCTCCCAGGAAAGGTCAACAGGTCAGCCTGGCCATTTCCAATGAAATGCACACCGTTGTACTCGTCTTGAGACGGTGAATTCAAAACAGTCTTCAAAATTTGCAGAACGATCCTCTGAGTGGAGTTATGGAGGGATTTCTCCCCTCGTGGTTGTTTTACATGCTATCGCGACGAAACGTGGAAGCGTCTTCACATTAATGAATGGAGTCTTCCCGACACGTGGCAGTAGAGCGCAACGGATAGCGAGTGGGTTTCGTAGTCGGGACGTCGTCGGATCGGTTTCCGCCATCTGTTGCCTTTTTGCATTTGTCCAAGAACACGGTTGACAAAGCTTCTAACATCTCTGCTCTCCTGCCCTATCCTATAAAAGGACCTGCAATCAGTTTTTTTGGAAGTGTAGACCCTTTGTGGCCTGAAAGAGTGTTTGTGCTTGTCCCCCTCGTAACACATGTCACAAGGGTTCTTGCAGTGAAATACCATGATATTCATGTTCAGCGGGTCAAATTACCCCTGGGGAGAAGTTTCAAGCCGAATCTGATACTTCGACCTAACTTGGAAAATGTGGGCTATGCTATGGGTGATTGGCCGTAGGCTGGGTTCCACCCACCATCAGTTACTGGTCTCGAAGATGGAATTTCCTACCGTTAATCAGGAAAATGATGCAAACTGCACGAATCAGTGGGCCAGGTGCTGAAAACAGACTGAAGAGCTATTTCAGCTTGGAAATCAGTCATCATCAGTATGCTAGTCGTAGTATCGCTGGTGGCAATCAGTCAGCCATGACTATCCATACCCCATTTTTTCAAAGCTGAGTCAGAACCTCAGATTTCGCCGGGCTGCCGTCCCCATGGGTTATTTGACCCCCTGAACACGAATATGACACCTATATTGTGCGGAAAGCTCGTGAGTCCCGCTACAGGTGCCATCACTTCGGCGCCAGCGCGCCCGGAAGAAGAAAAACAGTAAAAAAAACCTCCATAACTTCGCTCAGAGGATCGTTCTGCAAATTTTGGAGACTGTTTCGAATTCACCGTCTCAAGACGAGTACAAAGATGTGCACCTCATTGCAAATGGCCAGGCTGACCTGTTGACCTTTCCTGGTAGCTCAATGGCTATTTGTGCCATTTGCCTTCGAGCACACACGTTCAACGTGATGAGCCGGTTAGCCGATATCGGCAGTGAACCGCAAGGCTGAAGGCTTTTTACAAGTTTTTAGACTGTTTTTGTTCGTATAACAAAAACAGTTCCCTGCTGTATTTCCTAACAACGATGATGTAAGGATGATGTTTTAGCAGAAGGAAATCGCAATAAGTTCGCGCCAGCCAAGTTGTGATTCTATACAAAAGAGAACGTCGGATGGCGACACAAAAACAGTGGCTCGATCACCACTGATTATTGACCCCTGTCAGTACGTGGTGATATCATATCCAATCGCTAAGCTTACTGCGTTTCAGTTGAATGGTTGAAATTTACAAATGTAATTAGCAGCAGTAAATAATATGTCACTGATATGATAACTAAATTTCACAGCAAAAGCAGTGGGTGTATTCGAAGTGTTCAGCTGGTGCATAATGAAGGGAAAGCTGGTATGCAAGAGCAGAAGGTTTCATGGAGCAGGGATTTATGAACAGGGCACGCCATAGTTAGGGAAATCACATTGCAGAAATTGTATTTCACTGTGAAGGACGGAGAAGGGGTCGTGAGCGTATAACTCATTCAGAAATGGGAACAAGTTGTAAGCTCACGAACGAGCAGCGATACTCAGGTATTGCTCAGTCGGTGGATGATAGATTAGCCTGGTTCTCGTAGTGAAGAATGGCCGAAGAGACATTTAAAGACGGAGGCAAGCTGCAAGCTCGGAAATAGAGAACGAGCGGTGACAAGAAGAACGATAGCGGCCCGCAGCCGAATTGACAAACAACCAAAGGTATTTGTTCGGATTTTTGCAAACCGCAGAAGCACAACTGCTCGCACGGGGAAGCTACATGAAAGTTACAGCCTCTCGACATCTCTGCGTGGGAGTGGGATGCATGCCGCGATACAGAGGCCTCCTTGATTGTACGGCTGTGGATTTTTTAACCTTCACCGTTTCATTTCAAGCGCACAATTCCCTCCACCCCATACATTCTCCGTCATTACATGCACATGAAACAGACAGTTCAGTAGTCGATTCCGGTTTTGCTGGTATTCTGATGGTTAACACTAGCTTCTGATCATCGGGGCAGCGGCTGGAAGTGGTATAAGAGGCAGCGAAGATAGCCTCTTATCTACTCTTAGCGAATGATATACATATGATTACATGTCACCCGTTTTCAATGGCACGGTCACTGAATCTCTGCAATCTGATAGTGCGAAAGCTCTACCGCCATAAACAGCGGCGACGACGCAACGCTTCTTATCAGCCCCCAGCAGCTGTTATCACATTCTGTCACCATCAATGTCCCCATCTCACCCCATATCATTGACTTGAAACAGCCGCCTTGCTCATGATGTGCCCGCGCTATCAATATGGTGAGCTTACCCTTCAAACGCTTTTATCAGCTGTTTAACGAACTTTGTCAGCTGTTAGCATTCTTATTATTCATTCTTAGCGTTCTTATTACGCACTGGTAATGTGCCTATCCCATATCCTATTTCAGATCTTGGGATCAACACCTAGCTGATGCTGTTACCCGCCTTGTGGATATGGTGACATTCCTCTTTTACGAAGAAAAAAGGAGGGGGTCGTAAGATCCCCCCTTTTGGGGGGGGGGGGGTCAGTACGACCCCCTCCTTTTTTCTTACTGTTTGTTTTTCTTTTCGAGCTCGAGCTAGGCACTAGAGCTATATGGCGGCTCTAGGTTGTAAAGGCATAAAGTGATTCCACTCAAAGTTTGGAGGAATACCTGTCAACTTTTGTGACGCAATGAATACCAGGATGTGAAGTAGCGAATGTGCTGATCCCCCCCCCCCCCCCCTCCACCCTACAAAGCCTAAGGCCATGAAGCAATGCGGAATCCGAGGAAATGATGGAAGGCGTAATATACACTCCCCCCAGAACCCCAGAAATGGAAAATGCAGAAATGACGAAAAGCATTACAATTTCCAATTTTTCAGCAATTCGCCATTTCTGCATTTCCGCATTTCTGCATTTCTTCACCGTCGCAAGCTATGAACGCGGCCTAAATGATGTAGCATAACATAACGCAACCGAAAGCAGAAATAGCATAACATAACAGAAAAACAGACAGCATAACAGAAAAAAAGAAAAGAAATGGAGCTATACCAGCCGATCAGCTGGAAAATGGTGAGGAATCGATTGGAAGGGATTCTGGGCAGGACCAGCCGTGCAAGGTGGTTGCAAGGTGGTTGGATTGGAGCGCGAGTTTTCAGGAAAACAGGGTGTCTTTGAAGGGCCATAACTTCCTCAAAAGCGGACCTGTGGGAAAGAGGAGACCGCAGTCGTGTAGAGGAAGGTTTGAGCTTCCTAAAAGTACTGAAATGTTTATGAAGGTCGCCAAATTCATAGAGAAATTCAGCGTTGGGGATTTTTTGGGGAGCGCACTTTTTGGATAGTTTGCAGTGCAAACAGGTTTGAACCAAGATATTCCCCTTGAAACTGAACAGTTTGCAAATCTGAAACCAGTGTCGAATGCTAGAAGATTTGCTCTTTCAAAAACTACTCAAACTTTTTCTGAAGTTTCCGGGATTCATGAGATAATTGCGTTGGGGATTTTTTGGGGAACACTCCGAACTGTTCGAAAGTCCGTTTTCTGTGTACGGTTTCAAGCGAGCGTGTTCGAATAACCAGAAATATTAGGTTGTCCGGAAAGTTCTCAGCGTTTTGTGTTACTATTTTTTGTACATTCACTGCTGATTAAAAACTCATTCTCCCTTGCTCTCAGTAGTACGTCCTGATTTGCGCTATCTGATGGAATAATTGCCGTTCCACCATTGCTTGATAAACCCCCTTTTCCCAAGACTTTTTGAAGCATGTCAAAAGAGCAACTTCGGACGATATTTTTCTTCAACTACAAATTGGGTCAATCCGCAGTCGAGACAGCTCGACAAATTAAAGGTGTGGGGGCCCAATAGTGCTAGAGAAAGCACCGTGCGGCAATGGTTCGACAAATTTCGTTCTGGAGATTTCAGCCTTGAAGATGAACCTCGTAGCGGTCGACCTAAAGCAATACCTGACGAAGATTTGAAGGCATTTGTTGACCCATCCCAAACAGTTCGAGAGATTGCAGAAAAGCTAGGCGTTGGCAAATCCACTGTTGCAGATGGTCTGAAACGCATTGGGAAGGTGAAAAAACTCGATAAGTGGGTGCCCCACAAGTGAGTGACCGGCAGAATTGGCACGTCTCGAGGTTTCCTCTTCACTGCTTTTGCGCAACAGAAACGACCCGTTTTTGGACCGAATTGTCACCTGTGATGAAAAGTGGATCATGTATGATAACAGGAGACGTTACGGACAGTAGTTGGACGCCGACGAACCACCGAGGCAATTTCCAAAGCCGAATCTTCACCAAAAAAGTTATGGTCACAGTGTGGTGGTCATCGGCTGGTGTGATCCACTATAACTTTTTGTCACCAGGCCAAACCATCACAGCAGAGTCCTACTGTGAAGAAATCGACGAAATGTACCGAAAATTGCGTCAGCTGCAGCCAGCACTTGTCAACAGAAAGGGTCCGATTTTTTCTGCCAACGTTTCACAATCACTATCCATAAATTGAACGAATTGGGGTTGAAGTTCTACCTCACCCGCCATATTCTCCAGACCTTTCACCAACCGACTATCACCTTTTCTTTTCGACCACCCAGTTTTTTACTTTGATGGGATTTCTCGACTGCTGTCACATTGGCAAAAGTGTGCTGATTCGAATGGTGCCTATTTCGATTAAATCCGATGAGTATTAAAAAGTTACGATCGTTTAAAGTGAAACACCAACGCTGAGAACTTTCCGGACAACCTAATACATGTAGAACGTATCCTGTGGTGGAGCAGGAGCAGGATATGGTTCGTTTAGCGCCAACTTTGGATGCGCCGCGCACTGAGGTCCGCGCAGAGGTGATGGGATGGTGCAATTTGTGCGTAATGTCTGTCCACGCGAGCAAATGTGTCTATAGGATTCAGGGAGGTCCATGGCGAACCTGTGCACTTGTTTACAGTGTTTTCCGTTGCGTATGATGGAGCGTTCTGTCGACGCCGCCAGATTCGTGCTCCGCCAATTCCGATAAAGGAGACCAACTGCTGGAAAACGTCTGATACGAACGATATGGTAGTCCTGTCGTTTGTCGAAAAAAACAGGTTGGCTCAGCGCCAAGCGCGATCGCGGACACGCCCCATCATCCGCAGCGAACCAGAGTATGAGTTGTACTGTTTAGTCACTTACGAGATGATGTCGACTTATTAATATTTCCAGTTATTTCGGATTAGTTTGAATGAAAGTTTTGTACTATTTTTTTACATATCCGAGTTCTCTACAAAGCAAGTTTCGCTGTACAGGACTCAGCACACTGACGCTCGTTACTGGCTACCGCACTCATTACGACCCCCCCCCCTCCAATACGACCTGTTGGGGATTCCCCAATCAACGATGTGCTCTGCCCGCAGGATATGGAACCGAGAAGAGCTCTGGGCGTCCACATTTGCTCTCTGATCCGTACTTTGAGAGAAGCATCAAATTCTACAACGTCATGCCGCTCGTTGTACAATAAAGTCAACTTTGAGGCTTAACGTCTCGAAGGAGACTGTTCGGCGTCTCAAAAAAGTCCGAGTTCATTCTCAGGAGGAAAATGAGGAAGGCACCGTTCCTGACAGAACACTATCGCGAAAACCGAACTGCCTCCGCTAGATGCTGCCGAACCGAATGGAGTACGGTTAGCTTATGGCAGTGGTGCCCTACTGCTTGTCTGTCTTGTCTTTTCAGTTTTTTTCCTCCAGGTCGTGTTTTCTGATGAGAAAAAATTCAACTGCGATGGTCCAGACGGAAATCGATCCTACTGGCACAATCTTAGGAAAGAGAAGCTCCATTTTTCCAGGCGGAACTTCAGAGGGGGTGGTGTCATGGTCTGGGCTGCCTTCACATCAACGGGACGTCTGAAGTTGTGCTTCGTATCGAAGAAAATGAATTCTTCCGACTATGTAAACGTCATGCGACGAGGTCTGCTTCCTTTCTGGCGAAGGATTCGGCATGAAAGTCCTGTTTTCATGCAAGACAATGCACCAATTCATGTCAGCCGAAGCACTCGAGCGTGGTTCAGTCGTCATCAAATCGCTCTTTTGCCCTGGCCAGCGAATAGCCCTGACTTAAACCCAATCGAGAATGTGTGGGGCTTCATGGTACGCAAGATCTATGCGAACAATGCACGATTCCACAATGTCCGTGAGCTCAAGGAGTCAATAAATGCAATTGAAAAATGTAATTGATGCATGGCAGCATGTCGACCGAAAACTGATTTAAAACCTCTATTCGAGCATAGACAACCGCATTTTCCAACTTATTCAAAGGAATGGGGCTGCAATAGATTATTGAATTAACAATTTATTCATTTTGTTGTACACTTGTGTTTATGAATCGATTTGTTTAGTGGAACTATACTTTTGGGACATTGTCAAAGTGAGAAATTTTCAAAAAATAAAGAAAATTGAAGTTGCTCTGGAAAGTTAGTTCTCGGATGTTGGCATGCAAATTGGCACTGGTAATTACCACATCATACTACACTGCTCATAGCAATTACAACGCTTTAGCGCGCCGCGCTGAGCTCCTTCTCAAGATGGTAAGATCTTCAGATCAGAAACTGAATCGCGCCATCCTCGGCGATTGCGCAATCGCCAATTGCGAAACCCACTACTCCATTCGCCTTGCTTGAGCTCTCCGGAGATGGTTGTCTCCTTT